>PVJS01062590.1:0-10698 GCA_004027185.1 Glis glis | reverse complement strand
TTTGTTTTGTTTTGTTTTTTGCGGTACCGGGGATTGAACCCAGGGGCATTCTACCTCCGCGCTACACCCCCGGCCCTATTTTTTATACTTTATTTTGAATCCGGGTCTCACAAAGTTGCGGAGGGCCTCACTAAGGAGAGAGACAGAGAGAGAGACAGAGAGAGAGAGAGCTGAGGCTGGCCGCGAACCCGGATCCTCTGGTCTTCGCCTCCCAAAGTACTGGGATTACAAGTGTGCGCCACCACGCACGGCCTTGATTTTTGTTTTTTAAGGTAGCATTCTATTTGTATTTGAAATAAACCTTCTGAGGACGTTTATTTAAAAAGTACTTTAAGTACCACAGAATCATTAAATGCATAATAGTAACTTGTTTTTCTCAACATTTTATGCCATTTTTAGGTGAAAGGGATATAATTTATATTAAAGTGAATAATTCAGTGACATTTACCACATTCACAACGTTGTGCAAGCAAAACTATGAAGTTCCAAAACACACTTGCCACCCCAGAAGGAAATCCTATACCCGGGAAGCAGCTGCTCCCTCTTCTCTTCTTCCTCCAGGTCATGGCAACCATCAACCTGCACTCTGTCTCCATGAACTTTCCAATTTGAATGATTTCACACTAATGCAGTCACACAACACGTGACCCTTTCTCTTTCGTGGAACACATTTTTGAGGTTCATCCATGTTGTGGCATGCATCACAGTTTCATTACTCTTGGCCTGGATATACTGCATCCGAGGGACACACCAGAGCATGTTCACCTTCCTCTGCTGATGAACCCCTGGGCCGCTAACCCCTTTCAGCCATTGTGAACAGCGCTATAGTGGAGAGAGGGGAACCTGTGCTGGGGCCCTCTTTTAAGCTGTCCGCTCATGTGAGAAACTGCAAAAAGCCTTCTCCACAAACAGCTGCTGGAGCACTTAACGTTCCCACAGCAATTTCTCTAGCTCCTTTCAACACTTGCTATTTTTTTTCTTTTTGTGGTACTGGGGATTTAACCCGACGCTGTCTGCTTTTGATCTATATTTCCAGCCATTTCTTCATTTATTTATTCATTTATTTATTTATTTATTTATTTATTTATTTATTTTTTGCGGAACTGGGAATTGAACCCAGGGGCATTCTACCTCCAAGCTACATCCCCGAGCCCTATTCTTTGTTCTTTCTTTTGAAACAGGATCTCACTGAGTTGCGGAGGGCCTCGCTAAGTAGCTGAGGCTGGCCGTGAACCCAGATCCTCCTGTCTCAACCTCCCAAGTACAGGGATTACAAGCGTGTGCCGCCATGCCCGGCTCAACACTTGCTATTTTAAAGCTGCTTCCCGACAGCCAGCCTCGGGTGCATGGCAGCTCTCACTGTGGGTTTGGTGTGCGTTTCTCTATGAACTGATGATGCCAGGCGACCATCGCTTCATGTGCTTGTTGACCACTTCTCTATCTTCTTTGGAGAAATGTCTATTCTGTTCTGTCATTTTTAAATTAGGTTCTTTTTGTTGTTGCATTGTAAGATTTCTTTATACATTCTGGATACAGGATTCATGAGATTTCTGACATACAAATATTTTCTCCAATTATATGTTGTCTTTTTCTTATAATGTCCTTAGATGCACAAAACCTTATCAGCTTTTGTTTATCTGGGAATGTCTTAATTTATATCAGTTTGAATGATACTTTTACCACATTCTTGGTTAACAATTTTTTTTCAACAGTTTTTAAATGTTGCCAATTCCCTTCAGAACTCCAGGGTCTCTGTGATCTTACTGAGTACTCTTGTACATAACTAGTACCTTCTCTCCTGTTGCTCTCAGCATATTCTAGTGACTCAGAAGGCTGAGGCAGGAGGATCACAAGTTGGAAGCCAGCCAAGGCAATTCAGCAAGATACTGTCTCACAATCAAAAATAAAAAGGTCTGGAGATATAGTTCAGTGGCATAGCGTCCCTGGGGTCAATCACCATTACCACAAAACAAACAAAGTAAAATACATTTGTGCAACAGGAATACCATGGAGAAAGTGAAAATATAACCCACCGAGTGGGAGAGAATATCTGCAATCATAAACCTGACAAGGAAGGGACTTAATCCAGAATATCCAAAGACTCTCAGAACTCAGCAACTAAGAGGCAAACAGTCCAGTCAAGGAGTGGCCGAAGGATGTGAATAGACAATTACCCAAAGAAGATGCACATATGGCCAACAAAGCACATGAATGAGCATTAGTCATTAGGAAAATATAAATCAAACCAAGAAGATACTACTTCACATACACTCTAAGCAAAAAGTAATGGCTATAATTTAAAAAAAGCAGGCAGTAACACATGTTGGTGTGGATGTGGCGAAATTGGAGCCTTGTGCATTGTTAGTGGGAATGTGAAATGGGGCAGCCAGCCAGGAAAATTGGTTTGTAGTTCTTCAAAATGGTAATGATCAGAATTATCATCTAATCCAGCAAGTTCATTTCACAGAATTATCATCTAATCCAGCAAGTTCATTTCACCCTTAAGAATACATCCAAGAAAAATGAAAACAATGTTCATGCAAAAACGTGTATACAAAGGTTCACAGCAATGTTATTCATAATAGTCACAAAGTAGAAAAAACCCAAATGTCCACCCACTAATGAACAGATGAACAGAACACGGTGTATCATACGGCGGAATGTCATTTGTTGGCAAAAAGAAAGTCGATTCATGCCTCAAAATGGATAAACCCTGAAAATATCCAAAGGAAAGAAGCCAGTGACCAAAGATCACACGCTGTCTGATTCCATTTACATAAAACGTCCAGGGTAGACAAAGACAGACACAGAAAGTAGAGTAGGGGTCCGGGGCTTGGATGGGGAAGGAAGATGGAAGTATTAGGAATGTCTGCTGATGTCTTCAGCGTTTCTTTTGCGAATGTTAAAAACATTATAAAATTAGAAGACAGTGATGGTTGCACAACTCTATGAACATAGCAAAAATCACTGAACTGTATAGTTAAGTGGATGGATTCTATGGTATGAGAAATGAGCTGTTAAAAATAATTTTTGAAGGGACTATTCCAGGTACATAATTCACTGTGCATATTTACAAGTACAGAGAAAGAACAAAACCCACTCTGCACTTGGTTGGCCAATGGTCTGTGGGTTACTAGACACTCCCGTGAGTGTTCCAGTGCCCCCCACTGCCGAAGCTTTGAGCTCGCTTTTCCACGGTCACAGAGCAGATTTGTAATGGCCCCCCCATTCTCTTCCTAATACTCTGCTGCTTTTTCAAGTTATGGATGAGACACCAGATAAACAAGCCCTTCAGAATTACATAATGCTATTTTCTTTTGTGTGTGTGTGTGTGTAGTACTGGGGATTGAACCCAGGGGCCTTCTACCTCTGTGCTACCCCTCCGGCCCTATTTTTTATACTTTATTTTGAAACCGGGTCTCATGAAGTTGTGGAGGGCCTCACTAAGGAGAGAGAGACAGAGAGAAAGAGAGAGAGCGAGCTGAGGCTGGCCGTGAACCTGGATCCTCCAGTCTCCGCCTCCCAAAGTACTGGGATTACAAGCGAGCGCCACCACGCCCGGCTTCATAATGCTATTTTCAAGAACAGAACCTGGGACATGGTTTCTTCTGTTAACTCTAAAGTGATGATTACATTAAGAAAATGCTAGGCAGGATTAATAGTGTCCTGCTAACCTCTTACTGTGAGCTTGCTGTACAGTTGTGAATTTACTTCCTTATCACGCTGAAAACACTGAAATTCATCATTGCTTGACATGAGATAGTAATAGCCAACACAAATCCCTATAAAACAAAATAAAATAAGGTATTAGAAAACAACTTTAACAAAAACGGCATGGGAAATTTCTTTATTATTTAGTTTTACTTTGTTCCTTCAATTTACATTACTGTCTAAAACATAAAACAAATGAAAATAAGATAAAAAGAACAAAATGCTACAAAGAAATATAATATGCAGTCAAAGCCTTATACTCCTTAGAATACCAGTGAAAAAAATTTAAATTCCTATCATATGTACCTCAAGACAAACAACAGAAAATACTTAATGACCTAAATAAAAACAAATTACCAATCTTCAGTAAACCAATGAATTCAATGAATTCAAGCATTCAAAATACCAAATTAACAATAACTAACCGAAAAATCTAAAAATGGTTTTTTTTTTTTTTTGCGGTACCGGGGATTGAACGCAGGGGCATTTTACCTCCGCGCTACACCCCCGGCCCTATTTTTTTTTTTATACTTTATTTTGAAACCAGGTCTCACGAAGTTGCGGAGGGCCTCACTAAGGAGAGAGAGAGAGAGAGAGAGAGCTGAGGCTGGCTGCGAACCCGGAGCCTCCGGTCTCCGCCTCCCAAAGTACTGGGATTACAAGCATGTGCCACCACGCCCGGCTCTAAAAATCTTACAACAGCTTCTGCACTTCAATCTTTCTGGCAGAATCAGAACTAAACAGTTCTCAGGTAGGATACTCCACTGATAATTTCCTCACATAGTGCACTGCACATACAACTGCACTGCAGAGCACAGGTACCTGTCTTTATGGTACTCGCTTGCCTTGCTTTACAAGTAAAAATCTGAATAGATGAAATGAATATAGTCGAAATAAAACATACTTATGACCTATTAGGAAACCTGCTGCACCACTAACGCATCTAATATCCACCTCTTTTAAAGGCTGCATACCTATTCCTGACACGTTAACAAGAATAAGTCAATCTCCCCATTAAAGAAAGAAACCTATTTAACAGGTTTCATATTACAGTGAATTTCTACTTCAACCCACTGCAAATAATGGAACACTGGATGAATTTACACTGAAAGGCTAATAATCCTTATCCCAGCTTTCTCTCTCTCTCTCTCTCTCTCTCTCTCTATATATATATATATATATATATATATGCAGACACACACACAAAAATGGCAATATTAAATGGACCACTAGAGAGTGTGTCCTCTATAGCCATCGAAAGGGTGCTTTCTGTTGAGTTTCCTACTAAAAAGCCCTTTGTATGGTATGACTTACAAATGTCAGACGGAGCAGCTCCTTTTCCCACTCAAGATCAACCTGAGAGCCTTGTGTCTTTTACCCCTACTGGCCCCTCTGTTGTCTCCCTTCAGACATAAGTCACATGCTCTCCCCACCTCGCTTACACCACATCTTTACTACCCTTACTCTACACTTTGTACCACAGAAACCTTCCATATCCCATTACGACCCTATGACTCACCTCAACTTCCTTTAACCACAGCTCAAGTCAAACTACATTATATTGAGTTCTTACATTTAGGTCTATTTACATGTATTATTACAAATATTTAGTTCTCTTTACATATATTATTTAGGTCTATTTATTTTATATCTATTTACAACTAGCTCTTATATTTGGGCCTATTATCCATTTTATATTACTTTTTGTGTTCAATGTGAGGTAGGGGTCCAACTCTGTTGTCTTACATGTGGTTATCCAGTTATTCCAACATCATTTCTTAAAAAGGCTTTTCTTTCTCCATCAAACTAAACTGGTGCCCTTATTGAAAATCAATTTGTCACAAATATAAAGGTGTATTTTTTGATTCATCCATTGGTCTGATAGCTATCTTTATGTCAATACCACACTGTTTTGATTATTTTAGTTTTGAAGTGGGGAAGTTTGAGTGCTCCACCTTTGATCTACTTTTTCTAGGATATACTGGCTGCTACGCTGGGTCCCTTGCATTATCATAACAATTTTAAAATCAGCTTGTCAATTTCTGCTGTCAATTTCTGGAAAAAAAGAGAGCCAGCTGGAATTCTGATGGGCCTTGAATTGAATCTATAGATCAATTTGGAGACTACTGCCATTGTAACAATACTGTCTGGAACGTGAGATGATTTTCAATTTATTCAGACCATCATAATGTTTTTTTCAAAAGTGCTTTGTAGTTTTCAGTATATAATATCACACTCTATGTAAATTTATTCCTAAGTATTTTTCTTTTTGATGCTATTATAAAGGGAATTGTTATCATAATTTCATCTGCAGATAGTTGTTGGCAATGTATAGAAATACAAATAATTTTTGTATATTTACCCTGTATCCAGCATCCTCACTAACTCTTTTTTGTTGTTGTTCCAATATTCCTCTGTATGGATTCCTTGGGTTTTTGTCTCTATATAAGATCATGCCATCTATGAAGACAGCTTTCCTTCTTCCTTTCAATCTAAATGCCTTTGCTTCTTTTCTTACCTTACTGTCCCATTCTCTTTAACTTCCATAATGTTAAATACAAGTGATGGGCGCAGATGTCCTTATCCTGATCTCAGGAGTAAAGTACTCAGAATTCACCATCAGGAGTGTATTAACTGTGTGAAGTACTAAATTTTAAAGTGAGATTTTTGTTATGATCAAGAATCTCCATAATTTAAAAAATGTACTACAGGGAATTACAGACAGTTTCTCCAAATCCAACAACTTGTCATGACAAAGCATCAAGGAAATAACAGTGGTTACCAAAAAACTTATTAGAACCAAAAAAAAAAAGAACTTAAGTATAAATTCATTACTTTTAGGGAAAAAAAAAAGAAAGCAAAAGCAGCAGATGCCACCCCCAAATAAGCTTTATGAAATTTGGTTTTCTTAAAATTCACACATACTTAACTAAGGAGTTCCATTTCTTTCATTTCTAGAAAATTACCATAGAGGAAAAAAAATTAAGGATTCCACCATGAAAAACTAGAAACACCCTGAATATCCTCAAATAAGAAATTCATGGTATACTCATGATGACATACTATATTTCCTTGATGCAAAGATACCACTAGTTTTAATATGCATCACTATTATGTTAGTGAACTATGGGTAGGAAGACAATACCACTGCAGATACATGCATTGTCACTCACAGCTCCATATCAGTAATGTGAAAAATACGCCAAGCATATTTTATTTACAAATTGTACACAGAAAGTAGTTTTTAATCAGTAGAGAACATAATAATCGGCTGGGAAAATTTTTCGTAATAAGATGAAGCTTTTTGCAACAGATTTACTCAGGCCCTACCTGAAATGTGTACCTTTATTTCCATTCTCAGGGAATAGGTCCCAGACATATATGTTATTTAAACTCCCCAGGTGACTCTAATTTTCACTCCCTTAACCTATGGCTGAAAGGCAATAGAAGTTAACTCTGCATTCAGTGAGTAATCATAAACCACAAAAAACATGCTGCTTCTTATTGCTTCTGAGAACTCAAGGAGTCAGTGAAAGTAAGCCCCTGCTTCTAGTGGAGTATGTAGAGAAGACGACTAAAGCAAGTCAGGCCCCAATTTCTAAAACCAGAAGTTAAACATTCCCAGGAGGAAACAGAACACTGGCCACAGGCAAGGACTCCTGGATTTTATAAGCTGGTTTATAAAGTCACATTTCCAATCAAAGGGTTACCTGAGTAAGTCACAGAGGCACAGGATCTGCTAGAGTTCACGGTGTCACCTCCAGCACTCTCCATGGCCAGGGAAGCTGATGCTGTTTCATTCTTAACCACCACAGTCTACAGTCGACAGGCCTCTACACTGACAGTCTGCATCATCTGAATCCTTATTTGGTCACAACAGGTTGGTAGTTTATGGAAGATCTGGATCAGAGACTTAAGCTATCGTGCTACTCCCTACAAGAGTAAAAATCACAAACAACAACCAGAACACAGTAAAATACTGTTTCCCAGCCTTTCTCTTATCTCTCCAGATAGCCCAGGAACCACGTGGATCAAATGCTAAAATAATAATCAGTTTACTTTTAAGAGCCATACACTTTTCTAAGCACTGTCAATAAGCTACCTGTTTAGCCAGTATGGTGGCGCACGCTTGTAATCCCAGTACTTGGGAAGCTGAGACAGGAGGATCCCAGGTTTGTGGCCAGCCTCAACTACTTAGTGAGGCCTTCCGCAACTTAGTGAGACCCTGTTTCAAAATAAAGAAGAAAAAATAGGGCTGTGGGTGAAGCTCGGAGGTAGAAAGCCCCTGGGTTCAATTCCCAGTACTGCCAAAAAAAAAAGTCTCACAAACCCTAGAAAGCTGTCCTTCACCTCTGAAGGTGGATAAGGAAGCTGAGCCACAAGAAGAGTAAGCATCTGTGCAAGGCACACAGCTCGCTGACAGCAGGCGTCCCTGGACAGCAGGATTCCTAGTCACTGACAGTGTTCTTCCTTTTCATACTTCACCCACACCTCCAATGCAGACACTCATCAAAAAGAGTGGACAGAGCTGGGACTGGTGCTGCACACCTGTAATCCCAGGAGATGGGAGGCTGAGACAGGAGGATCACAGGTTCAAGACCAGTCTCAGCAACTTGGCAAGATTCTCAGCAACCTAGCAGGACCTTGTTTCAACCAAAAAAGTAAATATAAGAAGGGCTGGGGGTATAGCTCAGAGGTAGAATGCCTCTGGGTTCAATCCCCAGGACCACAGAGGAAAAAAGAAAAGAAGGTAGATAGAAGGATTTCAACATCAGGCTGAAAATCAGAGTCCCCACAGATTCATTTTTTATCTGTTCAGCCTATCTGGTTGCCAATTATGTATCAAAGTTCCTATAATGTAATTTGGGGAAGTAATAGGGCTAAAAATCCACAGAGCAAGGCCAGGTGCGGTGGTACACAACTGTAATCCAAGCTACTCAGGAGGCTGAGGCAGGAGGACTGCAAGTTCAAGGCCAGCCTGGACAACTTACTGAAACCATGTCTGGGGATGTAGCTCAAGGGTAGAGTGCTGTTTGGTTCAATCCCCAGCACCACAAAAATCTAATTATACCAGAAATAATAATAAGTAATAAGGACAAAAAACAAAAAAATATATAAGGAAATACATTTTTGCTTTAAATTTTCATGAATTTCTGTTCTCAGACAATGTTTAAGCTGAAATAAATTTTGATCCAAGATGCAAATTATGTTTAAATATTAAACACAATGATGCAAAACTATAAGTAGAAAGAAGTGGCTAGAAATAAACATATAAGATTAGTAAGGTTGTTTTTAGTATTACCAAGTATTTTCTCTGTGTTCTAAATTTCCCTAATGCTATACTGCTTTTATTAGAAAATGGTGAAAATCAACATAACATTTAAAATAAGACTTCTAGTAAGTATGTAGCACGTAGAATTTCTTGCACATGTACCTAAGGGATCAAGAATGATCAAACTGTCAATTACAACAAAGTCTGCAACAGCAAAGAAACTAATCTAAAAGTCTCCTCTCCCAGGAGAATGGACTAATCAGTTGTGATTTAATCATATAATGAAATAATTTAGAGAAGCAAAAGATGAAGTACATATATATGTGTCAAGAAGGACCAATTTCTTTTTATCTTTTTTTTTTTTTGGTACTAGGCATTGAACCCAGGGGCATTTTACCTCCAAACTACACCCTCACCCCTTTTTGTTTTTTATTTTGAAACAGGGTCTCACTAAGTTGCTGAGGCTGGCCTTGAACCTGCAATCCTCCTGTCTCAGCCTTCCAAGTACTGGTAATACAGGTGTGCTCCACCACAAGGACCCATTTCATAAACCAATGTTAAGCCAAAAAAGTATGTTGCAATATAATGCACAGAGTAAGACAATCTTTATAAAAATTTTAAAATACACAAGACACTATAGTATATTGTTTTAATTATACATATGTAAGTAGTGAAATTACTAAGAGAGCAGTTATAATGTCACATTCAGAACAAAGAAAGAAGGAAAAAACAAAGAAGAAATGGTCGTCTACACCCCTCTCCAAGGCCACCTAGCTTAAACACCACTTTTAAACTCTTAGATATACTCCAGTGTCTCTTTGTGCAAACCGAAGCAATATATAAACAGATGACTTCATGTCCAGCCTTCATTGCCCCTGGGTTCAATCCTTAGTACCCCACACAAAAAAAGGTTCAATGATAAAAACAGCCAATAACATCATGTTAAAAAATCTTTTAATTTATCCTCTAAGTATCTCAACTCTTAAAACTCTATTCTAAATATTTAGTAATTGAGCTTAATTTTAAGTCTATTCTATTACCAGAGTATCCCAGCAGGTGTAGAGGTAGCCTATTTTCAGTGCTGGTATGAACTGTGAGCAAGATACCACCAGAAAGTAGAAATTCAAGAAAAACTTGAATTGTTCTTACAAAACCTAAAAAGGAAAAGAGAAAATTAACACAATTCCTTGAATGAAAAAAAATTTTTTTTGGCACTGAGGATGGAACCCAGGGACTTTCTACCTCTGAGCATACCCCAGCCCTATTTTATTTTTAATTTTAAAACAGGATCTCTCTAAGTTGCTGAGGCTGGCCGTGAACCTATGATCCTCCTTTCTCAGCCTCCCAAGTACTGGGATTACAAGCATGCGCCACCATGCCCAGCCTTGAAATAAAAGTTTTAATACCTCAATTAAACCATTAAATTCAGCACAAAAATAACCACATTTCCATCAGTAAGACAATAAATTCATAGCAAATTTATTATGTTTCACAGTAAATTTATTAATTTTGACACTGGCTTTCCAAAGTTATCCCACATATAAAGAAAGGTAAGGTTACCCCAAATTATATTTAAGATAAACTGGAAAAAAGAGACAATTAGGAACTTCAACTATATAAAAGTATCCTTCCCTAGAAGATTTTTTTCTTGTATGAAATTTTTAGTTTTCCACAATCTACACATCTTTACAGGCACATTAAAGCAAATCATAGCA
>PVJS01062589.1:0-10698 GCA_004027185.1 Glis glis | reverse complement strand
GAGAGAGAGAGAGAGAGAGAGAGAGAGAGAGAGAGAGAGAGCTGAGGCTGTCCATGAATCCGGATCCTCCAGTCTCCGCCTCCCAAAGTACTAGGATTACAAGCGTGCATGAGCCACCACGCCCGGCCCCAGTAAACTTCTTAAAAACAAAAGGGGCCTTTTCACTTATCTCTTTGTTTACATGTCCCTCTTTCTATCTTTGGTGCACATTCCTTAGAATATGAGTTCATCTGAAAATTCCCATTGTAGTCATTCTATTCTGGTAGAGGAGAGATCGCAACACAGAGGAGAAGAAAGAATATGTGCATTGGTTGGTGCTTTCTCCCTTCTAGGAGATGAATGCACATACCAAGCACCAGAAAAAACCTATGTACAATTAGACCACATCGTAGCTGCTCTGGAGCATATGAGATCAATATGGAACTGTGGAACTTCCAAGTAAATTTTGCTATACTTGCTGCCCCTCCTGCTAATAACAAATGGGAAGTACAGAAAAGGAGTTGGGAGTCTGAATACCAGTGCAATCAGGCAAAATCTACATCATTAGCCACAGGGTCCCTATTACATTTATGTTGCTTCTCTCACAGACAGATCAGGAAAACTAGTTTACCTTTTAAAGGTCTTAGATTTCTTCTTCAAATGTATCTGTTCTGAAGCGACATGTCATTTTCCCCAAGATTCTTATCACTGTGACTCTGCTGAAGAAGATTTCCTGTTTATCAAAGTCAGTTATAAAAGCTTACTGTTCCCTCATCCTTAAAAGAGGTGAATTTTTCAACAAGGATAGGTAGGAAGATGCCATACACTCTCTATTTTATAAATGTAGACCTTTAATAGGTTCATTTATATATTTATTTTTTATTCAAGTAAAGTGGTGTGTGTCTCAAATTCTTTTATATGCTAGAATTAAAACATCCTTGCATTCTTGCAACTCACAGTTTAAGAAGGGGAACATAAATTTGACAAATATTTGTTCAATTAATCATATTTACCATAAAGGTGTTGAGGAAAAGACAATGTTTTGGGTACATTCGAGAGGAGGATGTAAGCTCATTTGAGAGATATTTTATCTGATACAGCTGAAGGATGAATATGGTTAGCTGGAAGAAATATTGGAAGAACATTAGATTAGAAAATGAGAAGTTATGAGAAGGTCCAGAAGCAGGAGGAAACATAGGACACTCCAGGAATTGATGGAAGACTCATGAAGTTGTAGGTTGAGGTTGAGATGCTGTATTACTCAACTTTCTATGACTATCAAAATACCTAAGATAATCAACATTTAATTTTTTTTTTTTTGCGTTACTGGGGATTGAAAGCAGGGGTGTTCTACCTCCGCGCTACACCCCCGGCCCTATTTTTTTATGCTTTATTTTTGAAACCGGGTCTCACGAAGTTGCAGAGGGCCTCAGTAGGTAGAGAGAGAGAGAGAGAGAGAGAGAGAGAGAGGAGAGAGAGAGAGAGAGAGAGAGAGAGAGAGAGATCGCGCACGCGCGCATGTGCGCTGAGGTTGGCCGCAAACCCAGATCCTCCGGTCTCTGCCTCCCAAAGTACTGGGATTACAAGCGTGCGCCACCACGCCCGGCTGATAATCAACATTTAAGAATAAAGAGTTTATTCTGGCTCATGGTTTCAGAGGTTTTAGTCCATGGTTGTTTGGCTCTGTTTATTTTTAATCTGTGGCAAGAAAGAACATCATAGCAAGTAGCACTTGGTAGAACAAAGCTGTTCATCTTACGGTGACCAGGAGAGGAAAGAACTGGTTCTCAATATCCCCTTTCAGGACATGTCTACAAATACCTAACTCCCTCTACCAGGCCCACCTCCTAAAGGTCCTACTCTTTCAGTAGTATCACAGGCTGATAACCAAGCTTTTAACAGATAGCCTTTGGGAAACACTTCCAAACCATAGCAATTGCAGAATAAGACATTATATGAGGTTCAACACTAGAAAGATGTCATATCAGGCAAGGCTTTTCAGCCTGTATAAAGTCACAGGAGTTTAATAGAAATCAGAAGTTATTTAAGGGTTTTAAGCAAGAGAGGGCTTGAATGGATTTATGTCAAAAATATTGCATGGGTTACTGTTCAAAGAGAGATGTGAGACAGACTACGAAAAAATTGTAAGAGGCTCGAGGAAACTGGGCATGGTACATCTATAATCCTAGTACTTGGAAGTCTGATACAGGAGGATTGCAGGTTAAAGGATAGCCTCATCAATTTAGCAAGACCCTGCTTCAAAATAAAAAAGTAAAAGTGCTGGGAGTGTAGCTCATAGGTAAAATCCCCCCATGTTTAATCTCCAGTACATCAAAAAAAAAAAAAAGAGGCTGGAAGAGAAATGCTGCTGCTAAGATGTGAATAGAACAGTAGTAATGGAGACTATTTATATTTAAGCTGCAGGTTAACAGTGGTCACAGTTAGTTTTTGTTGGCATGCAAGTGACATATTAAACAGGTTTATGTTTATTCAATTTCCATCGAGGTTATTATGTGAGAGACTCACAGCAAGCACACCCTTCTTTCCTCTCACTCCCTCTTCCCCTCTTCTATCGCTCTCCCTCACATAAAGAATAAGTAAAAAAGAATAAAAAAGCCACTAAATGTTTTTGTATTATTGTTTTTTGTGTGTGGTCTTTGAGAAATGTTAGTAATGATTTAAGTTGACTTTTTTTTTATAACCAAAGGCCATGCTGAGACTGGCCCATAGAGGCAGTTCAGTTCTATTCAGGTTACAGATAGGATTGATTCATTTCATTTAAATTCCCAGAGAAAGAAGATGGTCAAGTATAATACTTGGATCTCTTACACAAATAATTGCAAAGACCCTGGCATCTTTTGCAGGGAAAAGTTTTAGAATATTTGAAAAATCTTGTCTCCCTCCCACTCTCTACACTTTAACTTTCTCATGTACCATTTTTGTGATCTATATTAGAAAAACTATAACCATATATTTTTCCTATTGATTTTCTGTATAGTATCATTTCACAGTGATATCACTTTGTTTTTCTCATATACTTAATCATAAGAGTGTTTTCTACTTTACCACCTCAGATAAGCTGGAGGACTTCTGTTCAGGCATATAATAATTTCTTTGATTATAGTGCTATTTTCTCATGTCTTTTATTTAAACAGTATTTTTAAGGTGTAACCTTCATTTGTCATCTTTTAATCATCTTCCTGTCCTCACTAAATTTCATTGACACTTTCATCATTACTGCATTTCTATTTGTATGTAAAATCTCAGACTCACTCTTTGAGTAATAAGTACTTGGTTCATTGGTATAGGGGATTATTCATCCTGTTCCCTTTTTTTGCTCATTTATTTCTTCTTTTCTCTTTCAACAAAATCTACCGACTGTCTGCTTTGTACTAGACATTGTGTAATCACTAAGATTATAAAAATGAGCTGAGCATATTTTCATCGATCAGTATTCTACTCAGAAGGGAAAAATGGAAAGAAAATGAACATGACAAGTGCAAGTGAAGATATGTTTGATTCATATAACTAATAAGGTCATATCGCAGTGACCAGAAAGCTGCTTTAGATTGCCTGTGAGGTGACACTGAAGATGTAATGGAATAACAGAGCGTGGAAAACCCTGTGAAGGTCACAGGGGAGAACATTCCAGGCAGAAGGGATACAAGTGAGAAAGGCCTAAGGCAAGAAGAAACATTGATTGTGCAAGAAAGTTACAAAGTCCCAGTGGGATTGAGTTCTAATGAGATGGAGTAGCAGGCAGAGATGAGGGTCAGTACACAGAGAGCTATGTGTGTCAGGGTCAGGGATTTCAATATTTGTACAAAAGGGATGGCACCCACTGTGAGTGGTGTGAGCCAATGAGTGGCATAATCTGGTTTACTGTTTTAAGAAGCATATCTTTTCATGCGTGATGGTGCACACTTGTAATCCCACTACTTCAGAGGCTGAGATAGGAGGATCACAAGTTTGCAGCCAGTCTCAGCTACTTAGCGAGGCCCTCCAGAATTTAGTGAGACCCTGCTTCAAAATACAAATAAGTGGTAGCACATGCTTGTAATCCCAGTACTTGGGAAGCTGAGACAGAAGGATTGCAGGTTCGAAGACAGCCTCAGCAAATATTGAGACTCTCGGCAACCTAGTGAGACCCTGTTTCAAAATAAAAATAAAATAGGGTGGGGGGGGAGCTCAGAGGTAGAATTCCCCTAGGTTCAATCCCCAGCACCACAAATAATAATAAAAATAAAAATAGGGCTGGGGTTGTAGCCCAGAGGCAGATTGCCCCTGGGTTCAATCCCCAACACACACGCACAAAAAAAGAAGCGTATCTTTGGGCCACTTGCAGGATAACTTGAACTTAGATACATAGAGAAGCAGGGTGCCAATTTGTTGTTCACCTGGATATATTATTAATCCTTGAATTAGGATGATCGTGGAATTGTAAAGCAGTGAACCAATTTGAGAAATGTTTTAGAGGAAAAGTAGATGAGGCTTGTTAAAGGAGATAGCATATGAGTTGGCCAAAAGAGAGAAAACAAGGATAACCTCTAGATTATTGACTTGTGCAATGGTATAGATGATAGCATTTTTTACAGGTGAGGAAGGATGGTTTGGGGAAGATGTTTTTTCATGATGAATTAGGAGTTACCACTGTCTGTTTTTTTTTCCAGGTAAAGTTTGAAATAGCTATTAGACATTCATATAGAACTTCTAAGTATCAGTTCAATGTTTTAGTCTACAGTTTGTAGGAAGCTCAGGAGAGGGATGGAGTTTTTTCAAACTGTTGTTCAAATACAAATTAAAGTTAAGGAAATAGACCCGGTCTTTCAGGTCACCTATAGAGTGAATAGAGATTGTGAAGGGGGCCAGTAAAAGATCCTGGAGTACACCAGCCTTTCCAAATCTAGAAGGGACATAGAAGCCCAAGAGACAGAAGTTAGTGAGATAAGAGAAAACCTTAAGGAGTGGAGAATGCACTCTCACTGTGGAACTGGAAGGAAAAGAAAGGTATATCACAATGAGATAATCTCTCCGTAGTTATTGGTATTGACAAATCAAATAATATAATGACAGGTAATTATCAGCAAATGCCCCATGGAATATAAATGTTTTAAATAGATTGTCTTATATATTTATGGTGTAAATACTCATCATTTCCTCTTCTATACTACATACTTCTTTCCTTGATGTAAGCCCCTTTCCATTGGTAGTTTAATTATTTTCTTCTTTATTCTTCAAAATAAATTATGGAATAGTTTTCAGGGTAATAATTCTGCTCAGGGTAATAATTCTACTACACAATACGTGCTTTCTTTCTATTGCTCCTTCGTGAATGCATTCGTTCCTTGCTAGATCTCATTTACTTGGTGACCACTGGAAAAAGAATGAAAGCACCACTATGTCCCAAGGCCTATGTTGTCCTCAGAACATGGAAGTTTCCAATGGTCCCCCGGCCCCTAATTTCTTCCCTGTCTTTGATTTTAACTGCTAAGTGAATCAATAAAAATGAAAGGAAGCTGGAAGGATTGAAAAGTCAATGTACATTAAAATTATCTGTTTATGCTTCATGGAGACCAGTAGAATTTAGGTTCACAAGTTTTGGCATCAGAAAGAAAGAGGATGGAGTCCCATTTCTAGCACATGTTGTGAGCCCTGGGGTCAAATGATATACCTTTCTAAGAAAAGATCCTCAAATGTGAAATAAGGTTAATGAAATCCTCCTCATAGTGCACATGTAAAGATGAAATCCTAATAAATGCTAAGTGGTTAGCACAGTACCTGGCACATGGTCAGTGCTTCATAAATGTTAACTACTACCAATAAAAATGACGCCTGCAATTTCTAAACCAGCGTGTGAAAAGTGGGGAGAATACGACTATGATCAGAAAAGCATGAAGGTCCTATGAAAGGTGGAAAAGCATGGGCAAACAGAAGGGCCCCGGAGGAGAGGATTCCCTTCTCACTGGAGCAGAGGTAACTCAGAGTGGACTTTATAAATCCTAATTAATTGCATCTCCGTTTCTCACTGAAACCACAGAAGAAGCACAGACTTGCTTGCATACCTTAGGAGTAAAACTGGTGAAACCCGGGCCTTGTGGAATTAAAGAATGCCTTCAGAATTACCAGCCCCTCCCTGAGCAGTCCATGCCATATTTACAGGTCAGCTGCAGCTCTCAGAATTCTCTCGCAACGTGATCCATATGCGGCTTTAATTTAGCTCCTTTCCCTTCTCCTCCTTTTCCTCTCCACATTGTCTAAGTGCTAATAATAATAATTCAATTTAATAACATCCATCCTCACAGAGTACTCAAGCCCATCCGGTCCTCAAGGACACCTAACCCTTGCCGGGCTCACCTCTCAGCTTCTTTATCACACTTGAAGCACATCATAAACTACATCTTCCTCAGACCTTGTCATAAAGGGTGAGGCCGACATTGAAGGAATGAAGTCCGGAAAATACAACCTTGAACTGCTTTATCTCCTCTCCTCCCTGCCCTTCTCCTCCCCCTCACCTTTCCCTCTTCTCTTTGATCAGTCTTTTCCTTAGCAGCCAGAAAGAGGGGGGAAAAAAACTTAAACTCTGGTTCCCAAAGGGGCTTTCTGGAATGGCTCACTTTCTGTTTGGCAATTGAAGCACAATCTAATATGAATGATACTCAGCATTGATAGCTGCCTCAACAGTCATTAATTTGCTAATAGAAATTGCTTTTTGATGATGCAGGTCAGGATGATGGCCTCTGGTTTGTGAATAAAGAAACTGAAGCACAAAATGTTAAATGTCTTTTATGCAGTGACAAGTGATGAGAATTGGGCAGGGTAAGGGCCCACTTCTCTGGCGTTTAGCTCTCTGGAAACTAGATTCTTGAAATACAGGAAAAGTAAAGGAAGAGGTGAAATACAATTTATGAAAACCAGAATTATTATGATAAAATGACCTTAGAAGCACTCATGCCTTTGATTCACATAATTGTGTGGATTCCTTTATTTTTCGTTGACACACAATCTTAACAACCTTATACATTTCACCTCCTAATACATTAGAAAAAATTTTAAAGCTAAAAATGACATTAAATAACAGTTGCAAATTATTAAGCAAAAATTATAGCATAGACATTAATGTTGTTAAATTTTTATTTATTTGAATCCCATTTTTTGCCACATTGTGTTTGAGAAAAGTGTCATAGATGCTATATCATGTAAACAAGTCTACATGGTGGGTTAAAGGCAAAGAAGGAAGGTTGCACCCATGCATATAATTCCATTCACCATTTGTCTGAATAAAACCAAAGATAAGATATAAGCAATGGAGTTGCTATGATTTCACAGGTGAATTTATAGCAAAGAGTTATAGAAAGGTAAAACAAAAGCTTTTAGTTTTGCAGAAATTCCTAGGAGGGGACAGAACCTAAGGAATCATTAGTGAATGTCTCTATAAAGATTAACTGACAATGGTGAGAGACAGGACAGACTGGACAAGGGAACTGGACTGCTACAGACAGTATCACTAACCACCACATACTGCTCAAGCCCTTGAACGGACACTACATATTTTTATTGATTCCTTTTTCACCTGGGTTCCATCCATCACACTAGATTGTGTAAGCCTCAGCATTCTTATCTCTTGGCATCTTCCCATGATGTTGCACACTACTCTCTGTCCACTCCTTTCATAGATACAGCCTAGGACCACCAGTGGATACAAAAAGGTGCAGGGAGGAATTTGGAAGATGTAAGGCCAGCTGAGTATCATATTGGAAAATAGGTAATAAAGTCTTTAGCACTTTCACATTTTCTCTTCTCAGTTCTGCTGATCTCTATTTGGGGATTTTATATCTCAAAAGATCTAATGAGATTTTGCTTTCTGCCTTTATATCTCATATTGTTAATATACCTGACAACTTCAGCTGAAAAATGTATCTGTTCCCATTGAAAAGAAACTGGTCATAATGTTTAAGGGAAGGGAGTAAATATATCAACATATCTTGTAGTGGATGCTATGGTACTATGGTATGAGGCTCAGATCCTGCCACTTCCTTTAAGAAGTAAAATAACATTTCTTTTAAACTTTGGGAATGTTGGAAGCTGACAAGAAAATTCAAATAAATTTTCTTGATGAAAATTTTCTTGACCTGAAGAGAATCATTTCTCACCACTTCTAAACAACATTCCACAACAAATGACCATCCATGTAGGTATATAAAACCCTAACTAAATCCCTGATGGAAAATTATGAAAGGACATCCCATGTCAAGAGAGCTCATAGAATTGTCCTAATATCTGTGTTGTGTCTTCATAAATGTTAAGTTCGTCCTCTACCCAATTCTACAGCTTTTAATCTTTCACAAGAGTGGTTCTTAGAATACTGGAATTGAAATGTATTCAGGAATGTGTTTGCTTTCTTTGCCTGGCAGACTTTATTCAACACTTACATCTAAATTCTTAACAGAATTTTTAATACAACATGGAATTGTATTCTGCATAATACTGCCTTAGACCAAGGGATCCTTGTTACAACAGAATGTGGCAGTAAACAAATGATCATGGATAGTATCCACTAGTCCTGGTATATCCCATGCCACCTTGGGAATGACTGTTGAGTACAGCAAGGAAATGGCCTGCTGAAGCTGCAACTGGAGCATCACTTGGTGATGATACCCAGTGAGGAAGAGGTGCAATCTCCTAAGACACATCAAGGATTCCAATAGTTAGAATCTTCGATATGGGATCCGAAAAGTAGATACAGAAGGACTCCACTTATTTTCAATTTCAGTGACTCATTTGGGAAATAGGTGTTTCTCATCCCCAAAGTTTTAAGTTCTGTAAAAATAAAGATCCTGGTTCACAAAAAGGAAAGTCTTCTAACAGGTTTCATGTATCTCATTAAACACTAAGCTATTGTCCCCACCCCATCCCTCCAGCTTCATTGTTCCAACAGGTCAGCATGTAGAGACAGAAGTAATCGACTGATCAACAGAAGAAGGTAGGATTGCTGTAATACAATGCATTGGAGAGGAAAATGTTCAGAAACAAGTCATTTACTTGAATAATTCTTGGAATCAAAGGTTCAGTTTTGATGAGTATTAGTTGCAGTTGTAGGACCAACAGTAATGGGAGGTCTAGTTTATCCTACTAAATCTTGTGATTCCACAGGAATAGAGCTTATTCTGCAGTGTATTTGAGAATAACAAGCTGTTATTCTGGGTAAGTTGTAATGGTTGCTGTGGTTGGTGTGCTGCTGAGGCCCCAACCCTTTAGGACAAAGGTGCTCATTCTTCTCACTGCTGTAAATCTTGGCCTTTGACAACTGTCAACTTAGTAACTCTTCTGGAATTCCCCTCTGTTGAAGAAATGTACCTCACATAAGCCTACTCTCCCTTCTTGGAGACAGCCATATCAAATGAATGACAGATGCGCATTCCTCATACCTGCATCTCCTGAGAGCATTATGTATTGTATGCAAATCTCTTTCTCAGAGTTTGCTTCCAGAAGATCCCAATCTCAACATACTTATATATCTTTACCTATATAGAGAGATGCAAATTTAAAAAAAGCTAACAGACAAAAAGCAGTACTTCTACCCTCTAAGGAGAAGTGTTAATACAGGAGGAGTTTTCAAGTATCTCTACCTTCCCAGAGGGAGAAATATTTTGAGAAGAGGGTAATTTCAGCAGTCCATCAAACTGCACTTATGCCTTGCTATTCTAAGTGTGATCCAAGAAACAGGAGCAACGGCATCACCTGGGAGTTTGTTAGAAATGCAAATTTTCCAACCCCATCCCAGACCTACTGAATCTCAATATGCATTTTACAAATTCCCCAGATGGTTTGTGTGCATATTAAAGTTTGAGAAGACCTTCTAGAATGGTGTTCTTTAAATATCTTTAATTGAACATTTCCATCATTAAATTTCTTGAACGTTCACCCATAATATTCATAATATTATACATGATGACATGTAATTATTATGGTTTATTTCACATTTACTATTTTATATATAATATGTAATATAAATTATATGTAATTTTTATTATTTATCACAGTATTATATACAATTGTACTAGTTCATCATAAACATTAAACACATTCAAAAGCATAGAAACTAAAAAGAGTAAAAGGAAGTTCTTGGTTTCCTCACACTGCATAATGGATTGCCACATAACTCCACCTTGGATAGATATGTTCCATATTGGAGATGGCTAGTCTGTGGGCACACACACATTAAACCTATGCATTAAGTAGGGTCTTGGGAAAAGGATTAATGGGAAAATTAAAATCAGGAAAAGCCAGAGATTGTTTTCTCTGTAGACTAGAGATGGAAAGAAAATTAGAATGGTTTGAATTGGCATAGAGCGATGGCAGCTAGTAAAAATGTCATCATTTCATACAGTCTTGAGGATTTGAGGGATACAGGAAACTTCCTTTTACTCCTCGTTTTGTGTGAGTCCAGTCCAAGATGTTCACCACCCTTCTTCATTTGTCACATGGGACGCTTGCTATTTGCAGGTATCTGATTGAATTTTCAGCAGCTGTTTAGCAGGTCATTTCATTTGTCAGGTAGACGAAGGTAATGAGAATTTATCAGCCCCCAGTTCAGATTCACAGCTGATCTGTCACCATGCATTTCTATAAATATTGCTCTTATTTACTCAGGATGCATTTCAAATTAGTGGGAGGACACACACACACACACACACACACACACACACACACACACACACA
>PVJS01062588.1:0-10698 GCA_004027185.1 Glis glis | reverse complement strand
AGGGCTTTGTCCTGGGGCGGAGGTAAGGGCAGGAACTGATTTATTGGGTGTCATCCTTAGGGTCAATAAAGGCAGGAACTGGTTTTTCCATCCTTGGGGAACTAATCTTGTCCTTGGGGCAGTAAAGACAGGGAATTTAATTTTTAGAGTAGAAAACGAGGCTAAAAAAATTACTTTTTTTCGGGTACATTATCACAAAAGTTTGTTTTAATTTCCATAAATCTTGCCCCCATGTCTTCTTAATCTTCCTTGTTTTTGTTCCTTTTGCAATGGCCTCTTTTAACCTTTCCTGTTCCCAGGTCCTCTGCCCTGCCTCAATACCATATGTAACCCTAACTATAATCAAAAGATGTAGGCCTATCTTTAGTAATTTCAGACAAAGAAGATATAATAAAAAGGAAAACAATCAGGGATAAAGGGGGAATTAAATAATGGTGAAGTGACAATTTGCTGAAAACACAATAATCTTTAATGTTTCTGTACCTAATAACAGAGTTTCAAAATATGTGAAGGAAAGTCTGGCATGGTGGCACACTCCTGTACTTGGGAGGCTGAGACAGGAGGATCACAGGTTTGTGGACAGCCTCAGAAACTTAGTGAGGCCCTCAGCAACTTAGCAAGACTTTGTTTCAAAATAAAAAATAAAAAGTAAAATAGGCTTGGGGGTATAGTTCAGTGGTAAAACACTCCTGGGTTCAATCCCCAGTGCCAACAAAAATAAAATGTGAAGGAAAAAGTGATAGAAATGCAAGAAATAAAGAAATCTATTATGATAGTTGCAGATATTGAAAACATTCACTCAGTAATTGATAAATCAAGCAGTTATCAATAAGCATATAGTCTCTTTAAAATTTAAGAGGATTTAAGTAATATGGAGTTCTCAGAGCACAATGTGATTAAAAATCTATAATAATATAATAAAAGGACTATTACCAAACATTTAGAAACTAAATATTTTAATCATAATTAAATGGCATATGGATCAAAGAGTAAGTCTTAAGAAAAATTGAAAATATTTCAACTAAATAAAAACAAATTAAAATTTGTGGGATACAGTGAGAGTAGTTTTTAGAGTTTAAATTTATATCATTGAATACATATATTAGGACAGAAGAAAGATAATCTCAGCTTCCTTCTTAAGAAAAATGTGAAATAACAGTCATTTAAGACTACCACAGCCAGAAGATCGAAAAACTAGAGCCAAAATATATAAGATTGGAAACAGGAAAATGATATAGAAAATCCATGAAACCAAATGGTGATTCTTTGAAAAGATCAATTTAATTGATAACCTTCTTGCCTGTCTTACCAAGGAAAAAGAAAGGAAAGGAAATCACAAAGCACTTGTATCAGAAAGAAGGTCATCAATACCAATCAAAGGACCTAAAGTTGATAGTAAAAAGTTCTTCGAATAACTCTGCACTCAACAATTTTATAACTTGATGGAACTTAACCTACTTCTTGAAAGACAAAGTACAAACATATACAAAGAAGAAATATATTATTAATAGGCATATGCATCTATTAAAAAGTTGATCAATGATTAATAAATTTCTGAAATGAAATGCTCCAGTTCAGATGATTTTACTAAGAAATTGTACTAAACATTATGAAAGGAATAGAACCAAATCACTCCAGAATATAGAAGCAGGGAATATTTTCTAACTCATTCTATATTACCATATTTGCAATACATGTCCATATTTGCAAAACATGTCCATATTTGCAATACATTACCATATTTGCAAAACATGTCTGATAGAGGACATATAAAAATCTACATTGAATGAGTTAAAATATACCTTTCTGGTGTATTGACTATGTAAGTTAAAAGAACTTGAAAAATAGCAGGTGCAAAAAGATCGTTCTGACCTTCAAGATATTTGCTAAAAGCAGAGGATAAAATTCTCATGTGGAAGTCACTCTCCTATTCCAAAAGGAATATTTTCCTTATCCTCAAGGATGAAAAGTGGAAACTGAAAGAATTCTTTACAGACTCTGTTAAACAATTCTCATCTTTTTGTCATTTCACATCAAGCAATTTGTCATTTATTGTAGTTTTTTATTTAGGTGAATTTATAATTTTACAATCTCAATCATATGTAAGCTTTCTTTGGAATATTGGGAATTGAACCCAGGGGCACTCTACCACTGAACTACACCCCCAGCACTTTTTATTTTTATTATTTTTGTGATATTGGGGTTGGAACCCCAGGTATTCTACCTCTGAGCTACACTCCTCAGTCCTATTTTTATTTTTATTTTGAAACAGGGTCTCACTAAATACACTGGCCTCAAACCTGAAATCTTCCTGTCTCAGCCTCCCAAGTACTCGGATTACAGGCATGCAGCATCACATCAAGCTTAATAAGCTTTCAAATTATTAGATCTATATACAAGAAGTATATCTGTATTATATTAAATATTGGGTGTCTTGGGAGCCATATCTTCTTTAATTGAACCAACAAACTTAAATTTTCTTTTTATTTAATGAAGTCTATTCCCAAATAACATGAACTTGAAAAATATTTAGGTTTATTTTTATTTTTCTGAGAGAAATAAGCACTTTGTTTAGGTACTTATTTTCTTTCTTTAGGCCAAATCTTCACATATGTGCCAACAGGACAGTTATTTATGATGAGAATGCTTTGAAAAAGAAAAGATTATTTTAGATACAAAGGTCTTAATCTTGAAAGGTATATCTATGTTGAATGATGGGCAAGGAACAGAAAATTTGAGACCCCAACTTAGTTAAGGCTGGAGGCATTTTATTACTGCGGGGCTACCTCTCTCCAGCAAGACAGAAAAAGGGCAGCCCCTAGTACCGCTCATAGTTTTCTTTCATAGAGAGAAGAAGCAGAGTCCGCGGGGTATGCTTTAAATCAACCAATCATAGTAAAATTTTCTTTATTTAGAAGCAAGCGGGTAGGTCTAGGGGTGTGGGCTGAGCCTAAAGGCTGGAACCAATTTCCCAGGTTTTGTCCAGGGGCAGGAACCAGTTTCACTGGCTTTGTCGGCCAAAGGTCAGGGATTCTAATTTTAGGGTAGAAAATGAGGCTAAAAAATTACTTTTAGGGCATGTTATTACACCTAATTCAATTATGACTCAAAACCAACAAACCTTTTTATAGCTTAAAACCAAGAAGTATTTTGTGGCTTAACCTTGGACCCAAGAAGTACATCCCAAGGATGTTGCAAAAGATGCAGTCTACCTCAAGATCCAAAGTTTCTCCTGACCATAGCCAAGAAAGAAAAGACACTCTTTGTTAACAAGGTGATGAAAGCTGAAACAATTAAGGTAAACTCCCCTGAGAGCAGGCACAATTACACAAAGAGACATTTTTCAGTTTGGAATCCTAGCCTGTAGGCTAGTTTCCTGATGCCAGACAAGTCATGGCTAATAGAGAGTAGAGGGATTATCCTCATTGGACATGAAGCCGAGTTCTAAAGATATAAAACAAGACAAAGAGAATCTTATTATGATTTTCCTCCTTATGATAGACCACATGAAGACAAAGCCAAAAAAAATCCAGCAAGGAATATTTGTGGGAAGCTGTGAATCAATGGCTAATGTTCTCTCCAGACCAAATTTGCAAGTCACAACTCAAAGAATAAATTCTGGCAAATGTTTTCCTACCCAATCTGAATTTTTGAAAGAAGGGTCAAATATCTTTGATATTTGACTTGGTAGGAATTACTACCTTCTGCAGGATTTTGTCAGGTCTCCTTGGCCCATCCTCAGAGCTAGTGGTGTATCTCTGCTTTTTAGGAGCCCATCCTCATAGCCAGAAACTTTAGCAGCAGCAAAACTTCACCTCCATCCTGTTAAAAGTCTAGTTGGGTCCATGAATTAACTCAGCATAACATAGATTGACAGGAGAAAAGCATACAAAGGTGTAGCTTAGTGGTGGAATGTGTGCTTAGCATGGGCTAGGCTCTGAGTTTGATCCCCAGCAGCATACAAAAGGTTTTTTCTCATTAATATATGAAATCTAAAAAAGCTGATCTCATAGAAGGGAGGAGAGCCTGTGGGGAGTAGCCTATGGGGAGGGAGGGAAAAGGATAGGTTGATCAATGCATACTACATTACAGTTAGATAGGAGCAAGAAATTCTAGGTGCTTGGTAGGGTAACTACAGATAATAATCACGTACTATACTTTTCTTTTCTTTCTTTCTTTCTTTCTTTCTTTCTTTCTTTACACAATGTACACATTTCAAAAATTCACATGCTGTCCCATAAATATATATGTTTATTTTTTGTGTATCAGTTAAAATAAATTTAGAAACAGAATTTGAGACTAAAGTTATTTAATATAAGTTTTAAATGAAACAGAAAATCTCATAAATTAATTTATTTTATTTATTTATTTATTTATTTATTTATTTATTTATTTATTTATTTGTGGTACCGGGGATTGAACCCGGGGTGTTCTACCTCCGCACTACGCCCCCGGTCCTATTTTTTTTTTTATACTTTATTTTGAAACCAGGTCTCACGAAGTTGCAGAGGGCCTCACTAAGGAGAGAGAGGGAGAGAGAGAGAGAGAGAGAGAGAGAGACAGGGAGAGAGAGAGCGAGAGAGCTGAGGCTGGCCATGAACCCGGATCCTCCGGTCTCTGCCTCCCAAAGTACTGGGATTACAAGCGTGTGCCACCACTCCTGGCTTTATAAATTAATTTAGATGCAGAATTTGAGACAAGAATTATTTAATACAAGTTTTACATGAAACAATACCTCATAAGGAAATGAATACCTAAGGAAGGAGTTAAGAGTTAGTTACTTACATAATGAATTGAACAAAGGTTAATAAGTTCTCAAAAAGAACTAAATTATGTGGGCAGGCTTAAGAGATAAGATTTTTTTTAACAGGGTTTGTATAGAATTATTTCAATCTTAACTTCTCATCCTTGAGGATAATTGGTATAAGGAGAGTGCCCTTTAGTCGGAATTTTATATTCTGCTTTTAGGAACAACACAAAAGTCAGAGTGATCTTTTTGCACCTTCTGTTTTTCAAGTGCCTTTAACTTATATAGTCAATATGTCAGAATGGTATATTTTACTCCTTTACAATGAGCCCTTACAACTAAAATGAGGAAGCAATTAAATTAGAAATGGGCAAAAGATAAGAACAGGCTCTTAATGAATAAGTTATATAGATGATAATAAATAGGAAAAGATGCTCACCATAATTTTTTCTTAGATTATTTCAAATTATAAAAACAATATAATGCCACTATACACCACTTAAAATGGCTAAAATAAATTTAAGGAATTTAACAACATTAAAAGCTGTCAAGGATGTGAAAAAGATACTCTCGTTCATTGCTGGTTGCTATATGAAATGGTATAGCCATTTCAGAACAGTTTGAAGTTTCTTACAAAGCTGAATATTGTCTTAGCATATGATCCCACAGTCACATTCCTAATTATTAATCGAAATGATTGTAACATTAATGTCCACACAAAAACACATGCACATGAATGTTTATAGCAGCTTTATTCATAATCACTCAAGTTAGAAGCAGCCAAAATGTCATTCAATAAGTAATGGGCAAACTGTGGTACATCTATACATTGGAATATTATTGAGTGATAAAAAGAATTTGACTATTATGCCAAGAAAATACATGAATGAACCCAACATATTTCTAAGTTAAAGTAAGCAGCCTGAGAAAGCTACATATTATATGATTTCAATTATATGACATTCTGTAAAAGGCAAAACTACAGAGACAGTAAAATCAGTGGTACCCAGGGGACTACAGTGAAGTGGGGTGTATTAAATAGGTGAAACACAGGGAAATGTTTAGATAAACTATTGGCTATAACACAGTAGTGTGTGTGTGTGTGTGTGTGTGTGTGTGTGTGTGTTACTGGGGATTGAACCCAGGGGCATTCCTCTTCTGAGCTACATCCCCAGCCCTTTTTTATTTATTTATTTTTTGAAACAGGACTCACTAAGTTACTGAGGCTGGCTTGAACCTGTGATCTTCCTGTCTCCCTGGGATTGAAGGTATGTACTACCATGCCCAGCTAGACACAGTAATTTTGGATACATCACAATATTCTTCAGCCAAAACCCATTAAATGTTAAAGCGCAGGACCTTATCATAATGTATATATTAAGAATGGAAAGAAGAATGTGACAAAACCATATAACTGTATGACAATAAATAAAAGAAACCTCACTGAGTGTGGTAGAAGGTAACTTGCAGACCTATCTGTAAGACTGAAGTCAAAAGGAACTATACAGAAGCATTCTACTCTGTGGGTAAAGTTCTTTCCCGTAGTGGCATGGGTAACTGATAGTGATATTATTGGACATGTACCTTGGAATTGAACAAGTAAATGAGGGCTAATGTTGGGAGCCAGGTTTCTCTCTGTTGGAGTGGGACTTTACAGTTAAGAAAGGAGAGGTAGCAGGAATGAGAAATGTAATAATCAAATATGTGACATCAGTATCTATTGATGTTTAGCTCAATATAAATACAGATGGCATGTGTAGAAATACTTTAGCCACTTGTATATATGTAGGTTATTATATGTATATACAACTCCTTTCTTTGCCAGTTGAGATGGCCAAGTATCATCAGATTGTGTTTTCTAATATGACTTTCCAGTAAAGGAACCAGAGTTCCTTGGAGATATAAGCAAATCAAGATTGGAACAGGAATTGTGAAAGATGAAACTATAACACCTTTTAGAAAAAAATGTTCCAGAATGGAAAGGATAAAAGAAGAAAGAAAGAAAGAAAGAAAGAAAGAAAGAAAGAAGGAAGGAAGGAAGGAAGGAAGGAAAGAAAGAAAGAAAGAAAGAAAGAAAGAAAGAAAGAAAGAAAGTTAGTGATTCTATGGAATATATGAAGGGTTTACTAACATCATGCCAATTATTATTGCATTCTTCTTTACTTCAGCATTTGTGAATAAATATCATTAAATATTTTAGTTTGGGATGAGAGCATATTGACTATGAAGAGAAAAATCTGAAAAAAGGAAAAATGCCAACAATATATCCAAATGCAATGTATCAAGAATACAAAAAAGCTCTTCCATTTTACTCTTGGTCCCAGAGGAGCAGCAAGAATTGGTAAAGGATGACAAGGCTTAAAGCATGAGCAGCACAAACAGGTGGCAATCAGGAAATAGTCTTACCTCAAGAAGCTGAAAGCAGATGGCAAAGTTGAGCAGATGTTAAGCAATGACTATGAGATCTGCTGGAGAAAAACCGTGTCTTACATTGGAAAAGTTCCTTGATACACTATGCTTAAAGTTTTACAAAGGAGACCTTTTCCCAAAAAAGTGTGGTTTTACTTTTATTTTAGAACTTTTTGTGTAATATAATTATACAACATAATGGTTCAAAGTGATACCATATATGCATACAATGTATCTTGATGTGTTTCCCTCCACACCCTATCTCACTAAAAAGTGTTTTGAACAAAAAATTACTGTTATAGATACACTCGAATTTTCAAAGGTAGTGCATGGACTAGGGTGCAGCAAGTGAAACATCTTGGGTGCAAAAGTGAAGGGGCTATATGCTCTCTGGGTCAAGAAAGCACAAAGCCAGTAATGAAAGTGAGGGTCTCCTGTCACACCTCATATGCCTCATTCTGGTTTTGGTGTGGTTTAAATAATTGGCCTCTTTGCATTGAATACTGTCTGAGTACTTAAGAGAAGAAATATGCTTTGAAATTTGTAAGTCAGTTCTTGGTCATTCTTTTTACAGTTTATTTTTTTTGTAAAATAATCTGGAGTAATATTAATAGAATTAGGGGGCCGGGCGTGGTGGCGCACGCTTGTAATCCCAGTACGTGGGAGGCAGAGACCGGAGGATCTGGGTTTGTGGCCAGCCACAGCTACTTAGTGAGGCCCTCTGCAACCTTGTGAGACCCGGTTTCAAAATAAAGTATAAAAATACGGGTGTGTAGCTCAGAGTTAGAACACCCCTGGGTTCAATCCCTGGTACCACACACAAAAAAAAAGAATTAGGGGGGAGGCATATATATGAAACATAAAGCATCAATGAAAAACATGTAAAGTGTAGGTTACTGTCCCATGGTGCACCTGAGGGGAAAAGAATGATGCAGACCCAGAACAGATTTGAGAGGGGCAGGCCAGGGAACCTCACTCTGTGGCTAAGATCCCGCTGGTGGTCCACAGTTTTTTTCATTTTTGAGGGGGGAGGTTTAGGTATGGTGCTCCTGCATACGTGCAGCGCTTGAGAGGTAAAATTTACCTTGTATATATGCAGTGAGGGCTAGAGGTAAACGTTTAACTTGGCTGGCTGAAGAACAATTGTAGAGAGTAAAACCACAGAAGATCCTTGAGACAATGTTTGACAAGTGGGATATTTGGGAATAGGTACCTGCAAGAGACATAGCAATGTTTAATTTGGAGGAGCAGGCTGCTTCCAGCCAGCTCATCAGTCTGATCATGGCTTTCCATGACCCTTAGACCTTTCCTAGGCAAACATTAACCTGCTTCTGGCAGTTGCATTCTCCACATAGAAGTCATATGGAATACACAGAGAACAATAACAAATTTACATCCAGAGACAGGAAGGCTAGATTTCCACTCAGCAGTGCTCGATAATGGAGATTCAATGAGTGAATGGGCATTTAAATTTTTTTATCAATTTATAATTGCCAAGGGAGATGAGATGACTCTATGAAGAGTCTGGAGGAGCTACCAGTGATGTGGTGGGGGAAAAGGGGAACTCATCTCAGGACAGACGGGTCCTTAATTTACCTGTTGGAAAAGAATTTCAGTATCAGCTAGTCATGTACATGGACAGAGACAGAGATTTATTCAGGGAAGCAAAAATTACACATTTAAGGGAGAATGCAGGCCATCTCCAGAGTGAGATTTGTGATTTGGGGATTCAAGGATGGGCCTGGGAAGTTATGTGAGGAAGATCCTACTCCCATAATCACAAGAGGATTTAGGATGTTTTGTTCATCTTCTGGGTCCTGTTGGGGCTTTAATTGTCATATTAATAGGTATCTTTTTTGATTAAACTATTGGAGCGGGTGGCTAACAGTGCTTTAGATAATTATCATAAGTGAATGGGTTTCCTGGTTTGTGGTTGATTTATCCTTCTAGATCTTTGCTGTGGTCTGTTGTCTGACCAACAGATATCTCTCCTGCTTAATGATTCCTAGGTGGGATAATTAACAGTTCTCAAGGAACTTATCACAAGTGAAAGAGTAAAAATATATAAGATTCTTTGTAGTGACAATCCTGACTTGGGAAGGGAGGACATTTAGCACAAAATTTTCATATGAACATTACATTTTCCTTATTTTTTTCTCCTTTCTTCCCATTTATTTCTTCTATCTTATTTCATAATTGTGTGTATTTTATTTCTTTATCTCCTTATGAATGTGTATAGAACTTTGTCATGAGAAACAGCCACATGGTCCTAAGACCAATATGCCATGTCACACAGGATTTGTGTCTTTCCACAATGTCACCAGGTTTATTCAACAGTCAAAGGTTAGAGCACACAGGAAGTTATTACAAAATTCTCTAAAGTTAAGCTAGTTTTGGATGCTAGTGGCTGCTTTGCCAAAAGCCAACTAGTTATGAATGAGCATCAAACAATACACTTCACACTAGCAAATCTAACAATTTAAGTCAAACAAGTGTAGTATACAATACAGATGTCCTATCATTAGAGCTCTTCAAATAATTAGCAAATAACAAGCTACAAATAAGCAGGAGGAAAGGGATAATGAAGCATGTTGTTGTACCCCATGTGTAGGACAAAGGGTCCGAGACCAGACTCAGTTAAGGCGGGAAGCATTTATTACCGCGGGGCCACCATTCTCCAGCAGGTCAAAATGGCAGCCTTTTGTACAGTTCACAGTTTCCTTTTATAGAGAGCAAGCAGCGTTCGCGGGGTATGCTCTAAATTGACCAATCATAGTAAATTTTCCTAATTTAGAAGCAAGGGGGTAGGTCTAGGGGCATGGGCTGAGCACACAGGTGAGGGTCTGTTTGGGCGATAAGGACAGGAACTGGTTTCATCCTTGGGGCAGTAAGGGCAGGGAGTTTAATTTTAGGGTAGAAAACGAGGTTAAAAAATTACTTGTAGGGCATGTTATCACAGTGTCCAAGAATGGAAGTGGAGATTCTGAAATTAGTCTGAGTGCTGAGAGTTCTGCTGATTCTTAGTCAGTGAGTGCCACGGCCTTGCCTCCTACAGAGTCTGCGTGAACCTACACGCATGACGTGGCAAAAGCTTCAAGGAAGTATGCCCATAGAAAAAGGTGGCCTGGCAAGATCCTCTGTGTTCCTGGCTATTCTCTCTTTGCTGTAATCTTCTTGTCAATGATTCTCTTAATCTTTAATAGATATGGCTCAGTGAGTGCAGTGTTCTTTTCCAAATTATCATCTGTGCCCTATGAGTAAAACAGACGAATCTTTCCCAGGAAGTCAAACTCATAACAATGTAACTTTGGCCCAGAACGCTCCTGCGCTCTTGCTTAGATTAGCCCAGAAGGGCAGAGGGGGCTCAAGGACAGTTGTGGATGGGTTACAACAGGAAGAACTTTTTGTGGAAACTTCATGGAAATGATTTTGGAGATGGTTTGAAAAAGATTTAGAAATTTGGAACAAAGGGAATTATAAAAGTTTATAGTAAGAGAGCGATAAAAGGCACTAGATTAAACTTTGAACTCTTGCCCTGTAGC
>PVJS01062587.1:0-10698 GCA_004027185.1 Glis glis | reverse complement strand
CCCTGTCTCTCTCTCTCTCTCTCTCTCTCTCTCTCTCTCTCTCCTTAGTGAGGCCCTCCACAACTTCGTGAGACCCGGTTTCAAAATAAAGTATAATAAATAGGGCCGGGGGTGTAGCGCGGAGGTAGAACACCCCTGGGTTCAATCCCCGGTACCACAAAAAAAAATAAGTTCTTGAGTATACCTTTAGAAGAAACGTTTTCAGGGCTTAACTGTATCTTATAAAAGATATATTGAAGTTTAATGTTGACAGCAGCACTCTCAAACTATTTCAAAGAATTCTTGTTGCATAATTAATGGTATTCCACTAAAATAAAAAAGATTCCTTGATCAAATTAGTTTGAGAAAGAGTAAGTTAGACAAGTTTTTTTTTCTTGTACCAGAGCTTTTTATTTGATAGTAAAAAGTTCATTACTTAAAAATAGCCTGTGTGCAACTTAGTTTAAGAGTTGAATATTTCCATCTTTTTCCAATTTTGTTGGAAGTAAAGTATCTACATATTCTCTCCTAAAACATTTCTTTAGGTACCATGAAAGCAGCCAGATGAGTTCTTTGGTCGAAACATTTGTCAGTAAAGCTAGTGCTCTGCAGCGCCAGGGCAGAGCTGGGCGAGTGAGAGATGGCTTCTGCTTTCGACTATACACAAGAGAAAGGTATGGCACAGCATTCTAAATTTAAAACGCACCATCAGTACTGGTTGGCACTCCTGATAAGATATGATCTTATTTTTCAGATTTGAAGGCTTTATGGACTATTCTGTTCCTGAAATCTTGCGCGTACCTCTAGAGGAATTATGTCTTCATATTATGGTAATCCCAAAGGAACTCAGATGAATTTGTTCTTCCTTACCCCTTTTTAGAAAAAAAATGAAGGCTTAAACTTATCTTAGTTCATGTTGCTTTAGATTTTCAAGTATTGCACTCGTCTTTAAAACATGCCCCTCTCCCTCTTTTTTTTTTTTTTTGCCTCCAAGCTACACCCCCAGCCCTATTTTTTATCCTTTATTTTGAAACCAGGTCTCACAAAGTTGTGGAGGGCCTCACTAAGGAGCTGAGGCTGGCCGCGAACCCGGATCCTCCAGTCTCCACCTCCCAAGTACTGGGATTACAAGTGTGCGCCACCACGCCCGGCTCCTCTCCCTCTTTTTATACGTACATCCACTGTGCTTTGATTTTGCCATGACACTCATACTTTATAGATTAAAATATAGCATCATAACCTAGACAAGTGGTTCTCAACGGGGGCAGTATTGACTATCGGGGGCATGAGGGGACATGTGACATTGTCTGGAGACATTCTTGGTTGTCATAACTGGGAAAGGGGTAAATGCTACTGGTATCCAATAGGTTGGGATGAGGGATGCTGGTGAACATCTGACAGTGGACAGGACAACTCCCTAAAACAACGAACTCTCCAGCCCAAAATGTCAGTCATGCTAAGATTGAGAGACTGACCTAGACCAAGGACTTCTAGACTGCAAGATCTATAAAACCCTTCTGCTCTTAGATTTTTGACTCTCTAAAAATCAATAATGAAGAAATTAAATATGGACTAGAAGACCTCATCCTCATGCCCACCTCTGCTGTCACCCCCACACACACATACACACTCTTCCCCCAGCCCACTATAAGAAAAACAATAGGATAGTCTTACACATTTACCCTCATTGCTCAAGATTTTACTGAACTCGAAATCTAGTTTCAATACTACCTCTTTGGGCAGTGTTAATTCTTTCTGATCACATACCAACTTTGTCACTTTTTCAATCTGCAGAAATGTAATCTTGGTTCTCCTGAAGATTTCCTCTCCAAAGCCTTAGATCCTCCTCAGCTTCAAGTAATCAGCAATGCAATGAATTTGCTCCGAAAAATTGGAGCTTGTGAACTAAACGAGCCTAAACTCACTCCATTGGGACAACACCTTGCAGCTTTACCTGTGAATGTCAAAATTGGCAAGATGCTTATTTTTGGTGCCATATTTGGCTGTCTTGACCCAGTGGTAAGTGAAACAGTGCTGCCGCTACTTGACTTTAAACATCATTTGACTGGGAAATTACTAAGTTTGGAAACAATTTTTAACTTTTAATTTTTTTTTACTTTTTATATTATATAATTGAAAATCTATTCATCTGTTCGTCTAAGTATACTATAGGTACAGTTTTGTGAATGTGGCATATCTAGACTTGCTATCAGATGACCCAGTTGAAATATTTATTTAATTAAATATGTGGTAGATAATTCTAAGGAATCTTTAAACACCACAGACTTTGGAAGTAGAATAAAAAAACTTACTTTTCTTTATCTGTGCCCTCTCTGTGGGCCAGTAATTATCAATGTTCTGTTTTCTTAAATGATGTCAGAATTAACAAATTCTGTACATCTGTCTGAATCGTTGGGCACATATTCCTCCAATGCCTTTCAAGCTTTATCAAGCTGTGGCCTTTATGGGCAAAATCAAGGCTATTTCATTACTCTAGTTTTATTACTCTAGTCTCTTTTTCTTTTTTAGTATTAGAATTTGGTGTGGGTTGGGGTGTAACTTAGTAGTAGAGCACTTGCCTACTATGCACAAGGCTCTAGGTTCCAGTAAAAAAAAGAAAGAAAGAGATACTAGAATTATGCCAAGTTCAAAAAGTAACCTCTACCATGGTAGTTCATCTGAAAAGCTACAACAAATGGATTGTTGTGTAGTCAACTTACTTTTAAAGGGTATTGCAGTCATCTGAGAACAGTGGCACATGCTTATAGTCCTGGTACTTGGGAAACTAAGACAGGAGGATTACATATTTGAGGCAGCCTCAGCAATTTAGGGAAACCCTGTTTCAAAATAAATAATAATACAGGCATGGTGGCGCACGCCTGTAATCCCAGTACTTGGGAAGCTGAGACAGGAAGATTACAGGTTCACAGCCAGTGTCAGCAACTTAGTGAGACCCTCTTTCAAAAATTAAAATAAAATAGGGTTGGGGGGTGTAGCTCAGAGGTACAACACCCCAGGATTCAATCCCCAGTACCATAAATAAATAGGTAATAAATAGGGCTAGGGGTGTAGCTTGTACAGCATCCCTGGGTTCAATCCTTAGTACCAAAACTAAAATAAAAATAAATAAAGGGCATCGCAGTCAGTGGAAACTCAGCACTGTAGAAGTTAAGAGAACTGAGCTATGATTCCCAGATTGCCTTAACCTACATGACAGACTAAATCACCCATACACATTTTCAGTACTGTTACTTCATAGAGATGGTATAAAAATAAAGTAATACAATTTTTGAAATTCATAAAATGAAACAAAGTGACTACATAAAATGAAAATATAAGTTAGCCATGGTAGAACATGGTAATTGTATTGAAAATAAGAAAGAGATAACTTAAAGTGTGACTGTTTTATGATTTGCTTTTTTTATAAATGAGCTTTCAGTGTATACTTCTTTAATGCTGAATTATTTGGTTATTTATTGATAGGCAACACTAGCAGCAGTTATGACAGAAAAGTCTCCTTTTACCACACCAATTGGTCGAAAAGATGAAGCAGATCTTGCAAAATCAGCTTTGGCTGTGGCAGATTCAGACCATCTGACTATCTACAATGCATATCTAGGGTAAAGAAATGATTTGGGTATTATCAATATTCCAGTGACCTGAGGCTATTTACTTTTAAAAAATTTATCTTTGTCATTAAAATTGCACACTTAAGATTTTATTTTTTTTAGTTTTTTCATCTGTCAAAGTATAATTATGTCCAGTACTCGGGAGGCTGAGACAAGAGAATCGCAGGTTCGAGGACAGCCTCAGCAACTTAGCGAGACTCTCAACAACCTATCAGGACCTGTTTCAAAAACAAAAATTTTTTCTAGAGGACTGGGTTCAATCCCCAGTACCCCCCAAAAAAGTATAATTATGTTAGAGTCATAGTTTTTACTTCCTCCTAAAATTTAAGAGTAGTGTACTTGAGCCGGGTGTGGTGGCGCACGCTTGTTTTCCCAGTACTTGGGAGGCGGAGACGGGAGGATCTGGGTTCGCGGATTAGTGAGGCTACTTAGTGAGGCCTCTGCAACTTCATGAGACCCGGTTTCAAAATAAAGGATAAAAAATAGGGCCAGGAGTGTAGCTCAGAGGTAGAATGCCCCTGGGTTCAATCCCCGGTACCGCAAAAAAAAGAGTAGTGTACTTGATATTATTGTATATGTGTATTTCTGATATTTGAAGTAATTTAATAATTTATTGTGATACATACACAAAGAAATGTCTGTATTGTACTTGAAATTCTTATATAAATGTAGCTGCTGCAATAAGCAAGACCCCTTCTCTTTAAATGATTATAATTTAATTAGACCTTACTTTGGTTACTATCTCTAAAAAATCAAGCTTGGAAAGACAACCTGGTGAGCTTTTCATGTATTAACTTTTTTATCCAGGTGGAAGAAAGCACGGCTGGAAGGAGGCTATCGTTCTGAAATGACATATTGCCGGAGGAACTTTCTTAATAGAACATCACTGTTAACCCTAGAGGTAATTCTTAATAAAGCTCTTTGATTCAGTCAGGAAGGTAACCGTATGAGGCTTATTTGGGAAATAATGCCTAGGATAGGGCTTCATACATAGTAAGGCTTTAAAATTGTTGAGTTAATAAGCTTATAATTTTTGTTTTGTTGTCTCTTCCAATGAGTAACCTGATTGTATTACATAGTGACTTAAAACAATACTTAGTAATTATAATAATATATTCAAGGAATGATCTTAAAAAGGCAGCCTGATTTCATAGAAATAACACTAGCTTGGGAATCGGGATAGCTAACCTTTTAGCCTCAGTTTTACATGTTCAATCTTGTTTTTTTTTTTATACTCGCCTTATTTCACTGTAGATTTTTTTTAAGTAAATCCAAGGCATCAGATTATTATGTTTTTTGTTTGTTTGTTTGGTTGGTTGGTTTTGTCTTCTTTTTACTGAGGATTGGACATACATTCTACCTCCCAGCTACACCCCCAGCCCTATTTTATTTTTTGTTTTTGGTAGTACTGGGGATTGAACCCAGGGGCATTCTACCACCGAGCTATATTCCCAGGCCCCCCCCCCTTTTTTATTGTTTATTTATTTATTTACTTATTTATTTATTTTGAAACAGGGTGTTGTTAGGTTGCTGAAAGCCTTACAAAATTGCCAAGGCTGGCCTCAAACTTGTGATCTTCCTTGTCTTAGCCTCCCATGTACTGGGATTAGATGTGTGCCACCACACCTAGCTCATCTTTTGTTTTTGAAACAGGGTCTTGCTAGGTTTCTGAGAGTCTTGCTGTGTTGCTGAGGCTATCCTTGAACTGCAATCCTCCTATCTCAGCCTCCCAAATCCTGGGAATGACAGATGTGCACCACCATGCCTGGCTTATTATATATTTCTTAAGTATAGGACTCTTTCTTTAACATTTTCACACCTTTTAAAAAATTTGTTAATAATATCAAGTATGTCATGTTTAAATATCCCCAGTGATCTCATAATTTTTTTACAACTAGTTCAAATCATGATCCAAGCAAGGTTCAGAAATTAAATTGATGATAAATTAAATTGATTCCTTAAGTCTCTTAATCTGTCTATACTTACCATTCTCTCATTTTTTTTTTCGATTTGTCGTTTATTTTTTGAAGAAACCAGGTAAATTGTCCTGTAGCATTTCCTACATTCTGGAAGTAGTTACTTCTGGGCCAACTGACTGAGATTCAATATGTGGAAATCCCAGTTAGTTGGCCTAAATGTAGCTATTTTCTCAATTTAGCCCTTTCTCCTTTGTCTCTTCTCAACTTCCGCCCAACCTCCAAATCACCTCCCACAGCCTTCTTTCTCTGAGCCTTTTCTTCACCCTCCCACCCCCGAGCTGTAAAGTTTTATATCTTTTTGCCAACTCTGTGGTGTTACAGCAGCTGTTTGGTCTTTTCTCCCCTGGAATCAGAGTCTATTTAACACCAAACCAAAAGCCTAATGTATATCCCAAATGTAAACATCACCTTTTAATTACTTGTATCCTGTGTACTTTGAAAAACATTCATCCTTCCTGTGTAGCTCAGAGGTAAAATGCCCCTGGGTTCAATCCCCAGTACTACAAAAATAAATAAATAAAATAAAATAATGCTTTTTTAAAAAAAATAGGTACTGTACTATTAAAGTAAATATGGTGAATGATAATTTAGTGAGACACATTTTTATTGCTCTCAGACTTTATGTTTTACATCAAAGTCTTTGGGTAGTGAGAACAGGTGACTGTAATCCTTATCTTTCCATTATCTTTTTTTCTCTACCCTTGCTTAATTTGGTCTATAGTTAACTAAATAATTTGGCATCCCACCTATTTTTATAGGAAACAGTAATATACATTACAAGGTTATTTGGAAATTTCTCTATTTTAATTTATGATTATGTCCCTTTTTAACATAAACCAATCTAGGATGTAAAGCAGGAGTTAATAAAGTTGGTTAAGGCAGCAGGATTTTCATCCTCCTCAACTTATACCAGCTGGGAAGAAAACAGAGCCTCACAGACCCTCTCTTTCCAAGAAATTGCCCTTCTTAAAGCTGTATTGGCTGCTGGACTATATGACAACTTGGGGAAGATAATCTATACAAAGTCAGTGGATGTTACAGAAAAATTGTCTTGCATTGTGGAGACAGCCCAAGGCAAAGCACAAGTACATCCATCCTCAGTAAATCGAGATTTACAAACTTATGGATGGCTCTTATACCAGGAGAAGGTAAAGTACTCTTTCTTAAATTCTAGTTTTCAGGACATTGTTCTAGAAGTCGTTCATAGCAAGTTAGGATGTCCCAACAAGTATTTTATTTAGTTCTCAAATTGAGCTATTCTTTTTTGTTCATATTTGAAATCTAGATGCACATAGTTTCTCAAATCAAAAACAATAATAATGATAATAATAATGCTCATTTCTGTTTCATTTAATAAGAATAGTAAGATTTTCTCCGACCTTCACTTTTTCTCCTTGGAATAAAGACAGTTATAGCAAACAGATATTGGTTAATAATGTATCAGTTCCCTGAGTATTTCACTAGCATCATCTCCAAGGGAAAAAAAGAAGTTACATTTCTTAATAAGGGGAATGTTGGATGGTGCAGTAGAACTATAGATGACTTGGCATCAGTTTGAGTCACAGTATCACTTAAGATAATTTAATAGAAAATATTTTAGATCACAATGAAAACAATCAACCTTTTAAATTACAGCCGCATTGCTACTCCATTTTCTTATTTTAAACATCTGGTGGAGTTAAGATGGCATTTTTGTGCTTCATATTTTGGATTTTTGTTACCTATCTCATATTGACTCATTTTTAAAGCAATATGAAAAGAGATCATGTCAAATTGAAATATATTTCTTCTCCTTTTATTAACCCATTTTGTCCCATTATCCCAGATGTGGAATATCTATAAAAACTTAAATTTAGCAACAAATATACCACTTATGGTAGCTTTGAAATAATATTTGAATATTTATTATGTTCACAAAATTGAAAATTCAGGATTTAATGAGTTAAAAGAGTCCATCATTATATTTCTTGACCTTTAAAGTAACAAGGATCCATAATTTCAGGCACTGGCTCTAAAACTCCCAACATATCATCCAACTTAAATGTAAAACATGAGAAATTACTGTCTAGCTAAACATTGCTCTAGAAACCAAAAACTCTGAAATATAATCATAATTTTATTTTAACATTAACTATTTAATATATTATCTTCATAAATTGCATATGGTTTCATTTATGGTCATATATGGTATATAATTGAGCCTTACAGACAATATTTAAAATGCCTTTTAATGCACAGGTAGTAATAGTGATTATTATAAAATGTATAAATTCCTCACATAAGAGAATGAAAACATAGTTTTAGAGAATGACTTAAAATATAGAGTAATAAGTTATAGAAAAGTGTTTACATGTGATACATGAATTTCTTATGTTTCTAGACTGTGAAGTTGTTTTTTCTCCCTTTTTTCTTACATAGATAAGGTATGCCAGAGTATATTTGAGGGAAACAACCCTAATAACCCCTTTTCCAGTTTTACTTTTTGGTGGTGATATAGAAGTTCAACACCGAGAACGTCTTCTTTCTGTTGATGGTTGGATCTATTTTCAGGTATACAGTACAACTAATTTTATTCATTACATAAAAAATTTTAACTTCCAATATCACTGAGTTAGATTTTTAAATTATTTATTGAAGTTTGCATAATCTCTTCCTATAATATGACTTAAATAGAAGTCTTCCTTATTTTATTTTGCCTATATTGTTTTAAATCTATTAAACTTGAAAATCAAATTATATTGCTATTATAAAATATATTATCAGTAATAATTAACTTGCCATGTGTTAGGTACATCAATAGTTAATTTTATATGGATTATGTCTAATATAGTATCCTAACAACCTTGCTAGGTTACTCTTATAGTTTCCTTTCTATAGAGACAGCCAAGCTGGGCATGGTGGCATATGCCTGTAATTCCAGTACTTGAGAGGCTGAGACAGGAGGATCACAGGTTTGAGGCCAGCCTCAACAATGTAATGAGACTCTCAGCAACTTATTGAGACCCTGTATCAAAATAAAAAACTTTTTTAAAGGGCTGGGGTATAGCTCGGAGGTAGAATGCCCCTTTCCACAGACAGTCAAGCAGTGAGAAATTAAAGAAATTTTCTGGATTACACGGATTGGTTATTAGAAGAGCAAGATTCAATCCTAGGATTGAAATTTGAGTTCTCCAAACTCATGTTCATTCCACAACATTTGGCCACCAAAAAACCAAACAGATTCATAGTTTTTAATACATAGCCAAATTCTTCTCTATAACTTAGACCAAGCTTTGCTTATTTCTGGCAATAATTTTCTCTGTAGTCCTGTCAACATTGACCAGTATATATGAAGCAAAACTAATGGAGTCTGTTATGCTATACCATGATAGCTGTGTGTAACTTAAAAATTGATTTGGTTCATACAAAGAAGCTGGAGTGGTGAAAATGTTTTATAACTGGGTTGTGATGATGGTTGCGCAACTATAAAGTTTGCTAAAAATAATTGAAATTAGACACTTAACAATGTACGTATTTTTATCGTTTGTTAAGTTATACCACAATAAAGCTATTAAAAAATTTACCTCTCCAAAACTTCAGTCTTGACTACCACAGAGTTATGTAAAAGAAGAAAAGATTAATAGTTGCTTTTATTTTGGGAAGAGATATCAAATTAGATATGGTTTGCATAGCTTCGCTACCAGAAGTGACTTGCCAGTGTTTTCCTGATTATGTTTGATATTAAAACTAGAGATGTTCTAAGGCAGTTAAGATGTAAGGTATATATGCTTATCCTGTAAGCTTTATTTAAACACACTCACCTCCCCTGGGTTAACTTTGTCATCTATTCTCAACAGGCTCCTGTAAAGATAGCTGTCATTTTCAAGCAGCTACGAGTTCTCATCGATTCTGTTTTAAGGAAAAAGCTTGAAAATCCAAAGATGTCCCTTGAAAGTAAGTGTTTAATTATAATGTAGGGGGAAGAGAGTATACACATGCATATGTACTTTTGTATGTATAGATAGATATACATACAAAATGTTCCAAGAGAAAGTCTTAAAGATTGATTCTAGACATCATGATTTATTTTAACATTGGAGAACACTAAACACATTGAAGTCACATGAAATTCCATGTGACTAAGAATTAGCTTAATAAAATCTATTTTATGCTGAATTCCATGAAACACAGACAATTTGTGATTCTTTACAACTTATTCACTTAAGATTCTTTTAGTTTACTCTTACCTCTTCTAAACTTTGCTTCTAAACTTCTGGCCATTTCACAAAAGAAAGGATAATAAAAATGAATATAAAATGTTTCTACTTAATAGCATTTTTTTTTTTTTGGTACTGGGGATTGAACCCAGAGGCATTCCACCTCCAAGCTACACCCCCAGCCCGATTTTATTTCTTATTTGGAAACAGGGTCTCAGTCGGTTGCTGAGAGGCTCGCTGTTGCTGAGGCTGACTTTGAACCTGCGATCCTCCCGTCTCAGCCTCCCAAGTACTGGGATTACAAGCGTGCGCCACCACGCCCGGCTTTTAATAGCATCTTAATAAACTAGTAATCTTAGTTATTATCTAAAAAATGAGAAGAAGAATTGGGGACTTTGTCTGAAGTTTATCCCAGCAAGTCTCTTTATCACACATTTCTCCCAAATACAGAACTGTTAATCTATATAAAATAAGTACATTATCCTTCAATGAAAATCTGAAGTGGACACCTGAGTTCCAGTTAGCCTGGTATAGTGTTTCCCCAACTCGCTAATCATAAAAATCATCCTGACAGTTATAAAAAGTACAAGGCCCAAAGCCCTACCCCAAACTTACTAATCGCTGTAGGAGAAGCCTGTAGCCATATTATTTCTTTAAGTCCTTTATTCTGTACACTTCCCCTCTACTACCATACCTCTTTTTTAAAGTGCAATTTATTTTAAAAAATGATAAAATGTATTTCTGATAGAATGTCCACATTCATGATTCAGTTGGTTGCATCCACGTGCTCTGATTTGGCATGTTCTCTAATATCTGTATATCCTGTAAACTGACAGTTACATCTAGAGGCTCAATTAGAATCAAGTTTTAAGAAAAGAATATTTTCTTTTCTTTTTTCTTTTTTTTTTTTTTTTG
>PVJS01062586.1:0-10699 GCA_004027185.1 Glis glis | reverse complement strand
CTTTACTTTAGAAGGAATATCTCGGCATGCCCCACACCACTGGACTCCTAGAAATTTCACTGAGGTAGAAGGCCTTTGGATTTTAGTTGGGTTTATTTCCCATCCCCTGGCACGCAAATGCTTCACTAACAAGTCCAGAGTGGTTGCTACCTCTTGCTCACTTGGCCCAATCAGCATAATGTCATCAATGTAATGGACCGGTGTAATACCTTGCGGAAGAGAAAGTCTATCAATATCTCTGCGAACTAAATTATGACACAGGGCTGGAGTGTTGATATACCCCTGGGGTAGGACAGTGAAGGTATACTGCTGGCCTTGCCAGCTGAAGGCAAATTGCTTCTGGTGGTCCTTATGAATAGGTATGGAGGAAAAGGCATTGGCCAAGTCAATGGCTGCATACCAGGTACCAGGAAATGTGTCAATCTGCTCTAACAAGAAAACCACATCTGGTACAACGGCCGCAATTGGAGTCACTACTTGGTTAAGTTTACGATAATCAACTGTCATTCTCCAAGTTCCATCTGTCTTCTGCACAGGCCAAATAGGAGGTGGGAACCACCACCCCTGCATCTTTCAAGTCCTTGATGGTGGCACTAATCTCTGCAATCCCTCCAGGTATGCGATATTGTTTTTGATTCACTATTTTCCCAGGGAGAGGTAGCTCTAATGGCTTCCATTTAGCCCTTCCCACCATAATAACCCTGACCCCACAGATTAGAGAACCAATGTGGGGGTTCTGCCAAGTACTGAGTATGTCTATACCAATTATACATTCAGGGACTGGGGAGATAACCACAGGATGAGTACGGGGACCCACTGGACCCACTGTGAGTCGGAACTTGGCTAAAACACCTTGGATCACCTGACCTCCATAAGCACCTACTTTGACCTGAGGACCACAATGACGCTTTGGATCTCCTGGGATCAATGTCAGTTCAGACCCAGTGTCCAGCAGTCCCCTAAAAGTCTGATCATTTCCTCTTCCCCAATGTATAGTTACCCTAGTGAAAGGCCGTAGGTCCCTTTGGGGAAGGATGGGGGAAAAATTAACAGTAGAACTTCTTGGTTCTGCACCAGAGTCCTTTCTCAAGGGGACCTGGCCTCCCCGTCAGTCAAGGGGTTCTGGGTCAGTAAACTGACTCAAATCTGGGAACTGGTTGAGAGGCCATGATTCTCCACTTTTATGACTGAAGTCAGACTCTGGTATATCAATTCTCAGCCGGGCGTGGTGGCGCACGCTTGTAATCCCAGTACTTTGGGAGGTGGAGACCGGAGGATCCGGGTTCGCGGCCAGCCTCAGCGCGCATGCGCGTGCGATCAATCTCTCTCCTCTCTCCTCTCTCTCTCTCTCTCTCTTTATTCAAAAATAAAGCATAGAAAAAATAGGGCCGGGGGCGTGGCGCGGAGGTAGAACGCCCCTGCGTTCAATCCCCGGTACCGCAAAAAAAAAAAATGGTATATCAATTCTCGAATTTTTCTCTTTATACAAATCTAATAAATTTTGGTGGGTTTCCTGTCTATTTGACTTCTGGGGACACCATGAGTAATCAACCAACACCATAAATCTGCACAAGTCAAGCCCTTCTGCTCATCGTTCCTCCTCTGCTGTCCATTATAATAGATGCGACTTCCTTGCCTTTGATGATTGAGAGCCAACACCTGACCCTTGTTACGGGAACCAAGAATACCCATAACATCAAAATCCAATAATTGGTCAATTGCATCTCCCACCGTAAGCTCTGGCATACAGAGGATAGCAACAGCAGAGCCCTTCAAGGATGATGGTGCCCCCCCTCACAAATTTATTTCTTAAAGTACGGGTGAAGGGAACGTCATCAGGACGTGTCCATTGTGGAGGAGAGGATCCCAAACGGCAAATCCACTCCAGCATTCCAAGCTCCCTCAGCCTTTGAATCCCCTCATCCACAGTAAACCAAGGGAGGTCAGGCATTTCCAAATCACCCACAGTAAGCCATCTTTTGGTCCATACCTCAGCCAACCAACCAAATAAACTGTTGGTCCCCTTTTTAACATTATGAGCTGCTACATTAAATTTAGAATCTCTACACAATGGGCCCATATCAACAAATTCAGCCTGATCTAATCGTATATTATTCCCACCATTATCCCACACCCTTGAAATCCATTCCCATACATATTCCCCAGACCTCTGTTTGAATGAGTTAGAAAACTCAATAAGTTCCTTTTGGGTATAGCGTTCTTCCTCATGGGTCACAACCTGCACCTCACCTCTAGGGGCCCACTTAGACTTGCTCCTAGTTACAGGCCTAGAGGCAAAAATGGGTGAGGTAGGTGGGTCCTGAAGGGTATCAGCATTACCTTGCTCTGTCGCCCTAAGCAATGCTGGAGCATTTCCCCCAGGGGAAGGTGGAGAATTCTGTAGAGGGTGGGGAATCCTCGTTTTCTGGCAGGACAAACCCCTCAGAATGCTCAATGTTTCCAGCCTCTTCATAGTCCTCCCAGATATACCCATTCCATTTTTCAGGATCCCATGGTTTTCCTATCAGAGCCCTCACCTTAACTGCAGACACCTGTCTAGGCCGAGAATGAACCTTACGTTGCAAATCAGCTAATCTCAGGATGAGGGCCTGTGTTTGATCTTCAGCAATCTCTGTTCTTTGACTACAGGAGATAAGACTCTCCCTCAATGCACACCGGCTAGCTGTTAGATCTGATATACGATCCTGAAGCTTATCATTTTCCCACACTAATTTTTCAAGTGATGCCAGGAGTAACCAGCCAACATCAGTATATTCCTTAATTTTTATAAAATGGTCAAAAATATGAAAGATAGAATCACTAAACTCTTTGCTCTTCACAAGAGGAGAATTAGGGTAATCAAAAGAGTCCACCTTTTGTATAATTTTAAATAGTTCACACCACGGAGACTCAGTACTTCCCTTACAAATTGAAGGACGGCCTTCACTCACTTTAGGTTTAATCAGATTGAAGAGCCAGCTCCAGAAACCAAAAAACCACATTCTTGTGAATTCTGTTACTCTGTACCCTGCTCCGGTACTAATTTCTGTATCAGTCATGGTTCACTAGATCAACAGAATTCACAGAATGAAGAAATGAAAAGGGAAAAAAAAAGGATTTATTAGATTAGCTCACAATGTAGTCCTGAATTTCAACTGCACGTGAAGAGTCAGAGGAATCAGCAACTGTCAAGCGGTCTAAGAGCCAGAGCCCCAGGATTGAAGCAACCACCAAGTCAGTCCAGTCCAAGATGTGAAGATAAGGAAGCTCTTCGGAGAAACGATGGTGAGGTTTCAGTTCAAAGGCTGAAGGCCGGGAATCCCAAACGAGAGCAGAAGATCAAGAAGTTCTCCAGGGAAACGGCGAAGTTGGAGACTGTCGATCTCAAACGAGGGCAGAAGCGTTCTCCTTAGGAAGAGTCGCAGCTCAGCTCTATGCAGCTTTCTCCTTCTTTTTATCTAAGTCCTGCACCTATCAGAACCCTGCTACCCACATTTAGGGCAGGACTTCCGGTTCAATCCGCTGTTACACAACCAAAGTCACATGATCTGGGTGAGTAAAGTTGACAAATCAGACCAACTGGGATTACAAGCATGAGCCACCACACCCGGCCAGATCATTGAATTTTTTACCTCCATCATTGCATGAGCCCATTCCTCTAATAGGTCTCACATTTGTTCCTCCTCTGTGGAGAAACCTGACTAATATAATACTAATCAAATTATGAAATATTAAAATTTCTGAAATTGAGATCTTTCTGGAAAACAAAAAGCTAGCAACATCCAACATAAATACAACAATTTATGTATTTTTAAGTAGAACCAGGTTTTTTGCCCATAACTCAATAGTTTATTATTCATCAACAACATTACAAATATTTAAAAATTACTTAATTTAAGCCACTTTGGAGATCAGTATGGAGATTTCTCAGAAAACTGGGAATGGATCCACCATATGATCCGGCTATACCACTACTGGGTATCATTCCAAAGGGTTGAAACCAGAAAACTACAATAATATATGCATACCCATGTTCATACCTGCACAATTCACAATAGTCAATTTATGCAACCAACCTAGGTGTCCATCAACAGATGAATGGATCACAAATTATGGGAAATACACACAATGGAATTCTACTCAGCAATAAAGAAGAACAAAATAATATCATTTACAAGAAAATGGAAGGACCTGGAGAACATTATGCTAAGTGAGATCAGCCAATCACAGAAAGAGAAGGGTCATATGTCTTCTCTAATATGCGCAAGCTAGGGAGCAATGAGTATACAAAAGGACCTCCAGACAATAGTGGAGAAGCCTCAGTGAAATCAGGGAACTGATCTAAGGGAAGGGGAAGGGGAAGAATGAAGTTCATTAATGGAATTTCTACCATTGGCCATATTTACATATGAGAATATACCAATGTCAATCTTAGTTCTATGTGTTGGGGGGAGGGAAGGTGCACCAAGTGCCGCATGCATGTATGTTAATGTCAATCTGATTTCCATTGTGATGTGAGACTATAATGCACCAATAAAAGCACATTAAAAAAATCACTGGCAGCAAACTTTCCCATTGCAGAGTTAAATTACCAGTACAACAGACAGACTGGAGATTTAGACACCTGGAAGATAAGAATAAAATAAACCAAAATATTTAACAAAATCTTAAACTGAAGGTGTTTACCTAGTGTCCATAGAAGAATGGGTTCTTTTTTTACTTACAAAAATTAATACAGGGAACATCCTTGAGAACCAAGATGGTGGGATAGCGAGAGGCAGCGTGTCACCGGCTCTCCAAGAGTCGGAGCTTAGCCAGCGGGAAGACTGCATCTTGAAAAGAAAAGTAGGGCAACCAAAACTCAACAAAACAATGCGAACCAAAGTGCAGTGGAATGCGAGACAGTGGAAAGAGCGGAGGTCGGTAGGGAGCTCAAAGCATTTCACCTGGTAAGCAGAGAGTAGAGCCAAAGGCGCCATCTTGGCTGAGCCACACGGCTCCCAGAATCCACCAGCAAAGAAACAGCTGATTCTTGTGAAACCAGCGATTATAGTCCACAATCAAAAGCAGTCGACTTCAGACTGTGATGAAGCCTAAGTCAAACCAGATCCACATCTACAATGGCAAGGACTGCAAAGGGTGGAATGCCAGCCTCAGCCCCTGCAAAAAAAGCGATGCAGAGAGACATAGATGAGGCAGCCAGGCACAGGAGTACCCCGACACAGAGAAACCGAGCGGGTGAAACATGGCCCCCCTGGAGTAGCCTAGCACCGGCATAGAACACCACAGCACTGAGGACATGGATGGACATGGCATGGCCCCCCAGAGTCACCCAACGAGAACACGGGTGAGTGAGATAAAGGGAGGCAGCATGTTGCCGGCACTCCGAAACTCAGAAATCGGCCAGTGGGAAGACTGCTTCTTAACAAGAAAAGTGGGACAGACAAAACTCAACAAAGAGAGCCAAAGAGCAGTGGAGTGCGAGGCAGTGGACAGAGCGGGGGGGGGGGGGGCTGAACAGAACTCTACGAGTTTCACCTGGTAAGTGGAGAGCAGAGGCAATGGCGCTATCTATGTGGGGCCACACCTACACAGCGATTCCCGGAGACCAACAGCAAAGAGACAACAGATCCTTGTGAAAACAGCGACTATAGACCACCATTGAAATCGATCAACTCCGGAACATGATGAAGCCCAAGTCAATCCAGACCCGCACCTACAACGACGATGGTTTCAAGGGGAGGACCGTGAGCCTCTGTTCCCACAATGAGTGCGATGAGAAGAGACAAAGAAGATGTGGCCATACACAGGAGCAGCCCAACTCTGAGAACATGAGCCAGAGAGCCATGGCCCCCATGAGCAGCCCAACACTGTCCTGGAAAACCCCAGAACTGAGGACATAGGTAGATGAGACATGGCCCCTCCCCAGTGGCCCAGCACTGAGAACACGGGCAGATCAGCCCCTGGCCCCGCCCCAGAGACCCACCCCACACTGGGGACACAGGGCAAGCGAACCTTCAGCCCCGCCCCCAGAAAAACCCTCCCACCGGTGCTGGGGACACAGGGCGGGCAAGCCCTTAACCCCACCCCCAAAGAACCCCTACTCCTGGCGCTGGGGACGCAGGGCAGGTGAGTCCATGGCCCCGCCCCCAGGGAACCCCTCCCCCTGGTGCTAGGGACATGGGGCGGGTTAGCCTTCGACCCCGCCCCTGAAGAGCCCCCCCAGGACTGGGAACACAGGGCGAGTGAGCCCTTGGCCCCGCCCCCAGATAACTCCTCTCCCTGGCGCTGGGGACATGGGGTGGGCGAGCTCTTGGCCCCACACCCGGAGACCCCCCCTGCCCAGCGCTGGGGACATGGGGTGGGTGAGCCCTCGGCCCCGCCCTCGTAGACCCCTGACGCTGGGGACGCGGGGCGGGTAAGCCCTCAGCCCTACCTCTGGAGAGCCCCTCCCACCGGTGCTGGGGACATGGGGCGGGCGAGCCCTGGGCCCCACCCTGGAGACACAGCAGGGCTGGGGACGTGGGGTGGGCGAGCCCTGGGCCCCGCCCCCGGAGACCCATGGGAATGGGGACATGGGGCGGGTGAGCCTTCGGCCACACCCCTGGATAACCCCTACCCCCAGCGCTGGGGATACAGGGCAGGTGAGCCCTTGGTCCCACTCCGGAGAATCCTTCCCCCACCCCATGCCACCCCACCCCCGGCGCTGGGGATGTGGGGGGCGATCCCCCAGCCCTGCCCCAGAGAACCCCAGTGCTGAGGTCATTGGAGAATGAGCCACGACCCAGCACAGGAGGGATTCCAGACAAAGAGAGAAAACAGATGAGCGAAGAAGGTGAACTAACTGGAGTAGACAGGACGGAAGGAGAGGGAAACAAACTGGTGCACAGGATGGACATACACAAAGATATCAAAGGCAACTACTATGCTGAAAATGGGAAGGAGGGAGGAGGAGGCGGGGGTGGGAATTGGGGAGGGCTAATTGACCGATGAGTGCATGTATACATCAACCACCCTGAAATCCTTCAAGATGTATGATTGCAATGCACTAATAAAATAAAAATAAAAATAAAAAATAAAATTAAATTTAAAAAAAAGAAAAAATTAATACAGTTTAACACCTTCTTAGGAATATAAAATTTAATCAACTGGAAATATTAATTTCATATTGAAGAACCATTTATAATTAAAATCTAAACATTCCATAAACAACTTGTGTGATTCTATACAGAACCTGGGAATTAGGAACTAGTTGCTTTAATATGACAAAGATTTCAAATCCAAAGATAATTCAGCATAATATAAACTGTAGCAATTACTTCAATAAATTATATATTTCCACATAAAAATACAAAATAATATTAATTACAAGAATATGAAAGTATTGCAAATATTTTGCTACTATTAAAGTAAAAAAGAACTCAAAAAAAGAAATATGCATGGAAAAGTCTCTCCTTTGGTTGGCAAAAACACTATCCAAAATAACTATAATCACTTGCATCAGTACAAAGATTTCTGGATTTAAAAATTTGTTACAGTGACAAAAAGGGTATCTTTTCAGACAGTAAAAATGACACTATAAAATCTACTATATGTGCATTGAAAGAATAAATTTGCATTAAGATGGTTTACATTTTTTGTACAAATATTAGAAACAGTATTGCACATCACAACACAGAATAGAGGTTAGTTGGCCTTTTAAAATGTGTAACATTGGAATTTTGTAGTATCTTTGAGGAGGGGCTCTGTGCAGCCAGATGCAACAGGAGTAAAATATCATGTGCTTTCCATACACAAATCAATAAATGGTAAATGTTTCCTCCTCTACCAAGTGTGGGTTTTTAAGTTTTTTTTCTCCACAGTCATACTTTGGGCAGCAAAAGGTGAAGGCTGTCCCTGCACCTTCTTCCCTGACCTGGGAGCCAAGATGTGCATCTACCTCCATCCCACCTACGGCATCCCTTCCTGGCAGCCAGGCTCTCTTCACTTCTTTTTGCGCATTTGGTAAAACAACATTGAAACCCAGCAGCCCTCCTGAGGTCACTGTCATGGTAGTGGCCCAGAAGATGGAGGGCTCCAGTCCTCAGCAGAGCTTCATCCCTCCATCTCTCTTCCAATGGAGCCCCAGCTCTTTTTGTTTGTTTTGGTTTTAAACTTTTTTTTATTCTTAGGATCACTTTGGGTTATTTATGGTTCTGTACAAATTTTAGAACTTTTTCTGTTGTATTGATGTCTACAGTTCACTTTGGGTAAAAGAGTCATTTAAACAATAATAAGTCTTCTAATTTGTTAACATTGGATCTCTTTTCATACTTTTGTGTCCTTTATAATTTTTTCATCTATGTTTTATGATTTTCATTGTAGAAAGTTTTTACTTCCTTGGTTGAATTTATTCCTAAATATTTTACATTTTAGCTGTTGTGAATGGGGTTGTTTTCTTTCATTTTATGCAAGCTGGTAATGGTTGTATAAAAATGCTCCTTTTTTTCTATGTTGATTTTGTATCCTGCAACTTTACTGAATTTTTTTCAGTTCTGACATTTTTTGATGCAGTATTGGGGGTTTTCTATGCATAAAGTTGCATCAACTACAAACATGGGTAATGTAATCTCTTGCCTATTGCTCTTGCTAAGCCTTCCAGTAGTATAATAAATAAGAGTGGAGAAACTGGACCTTGTCTTACTCCTGCTATTAGAGGACACACTTTAGGCTATTTCTCCATTCCTATGTTATTGGGTGTGAGTTTTTTCACTATATATAGCCTTTATATTTTTGAGGTATGTTTTTTGAAGTATGTGCATGAAGAAAAATTGAATTTTATTGAATGCTTTTTCTACATCTATTGAGGTGATCTATGGCTTTTGTCCTTCATTCTGTTTCTGCGTTGTATTACATTTATTGATTAGCATATGGTGAAACATCTTTGACTGTGGTGTTATTTATGGTGTTCTGTTGAATTCAGATTGCTGGCACTTCATTGAGAATTTTTGTATCTATGTTCAACACGGCTATGAATCTATAGTGTTCTATTCCTGTTGTTATTTTGTCTGGTTTTGCCATTAGAGTAAACCTGGCTCAAAAAAAATAGTTCGGCCAGGTTCCTTTCATTTCAATTTTGGGGGATATTTTAAGATAAAATGAAATTAGTTTTCCTTTAAATGTTTTGTTGAATTCAGCAGTAAATTAAACAGATCCAGCATCTTTTTTAAATGGGAGATTTTTTTCTCTCTTTTCTCTTTTGTATTTCTTTGCCTCTGTCTTCCATCCTTTCTTCTCATTTTTCTTTTTGAGAGGGAGTCTCTTCATACTGCCCAGTAGGACTCAAATGCATGATCCTCCAACCTGATCCTCCCAAGTAGCTGGGGATACAGGTGTGCTCTACAGTGACCATCTCAAGATAGGAGACTTAGTTATGCTTCAATCTCAATACATATTATTAGTCAGTTTATATTTTTCTATTTTTTCTTGATTCCATTTTGGTATGTTGTATGTATTCAGGAATTTATCCATTTCCTGTATTTGTTATGATATTATCATTAATAGTAGTTTTTTATGATTCATTGAACTTCTGAGGTATCACAATATCTCCTTTTTCATTTCTCATTTTATTCATTTTGACTCTCTCTCCCACTCTTTTTGTCTCTTTTTTGCTCTTCTTTATCATCTATAGAAAGGTTTGTGAATTCTGTTTATCCTTTCATAAACAACTGTTTTATTGATCTTGTGTTTGTTGTAGAGGTTTCTTTATGTTTATTTATCTTCTTTATTATTTTGTTCCTTCTAAAGATGTGGAGTTTGTTTCACTCTTGCTTTTCTAAGTTCTTGAGGTACATGGGTCAGGATCTTTATTTAATATCTTTCCTTTTTTTTTTTTGCAGAACTGGGGATTGAACCCAGGGGCATTCTATCTCCGAGCTACACCTCCAGCCCTATTTTTTGTTCTTTATTTTGAAACAGGGTCTTACTAAGTTGTGGAGGGCCTCACTAATTAGCTGAGGCTGGACACGAACCTGTGATCCTCCTGTCTCAGCCTCCCAAGTACTGGGATTACAAGCGTGCACCACCACACCTGGCTCTTTCCATTTTTTGAGGTGTGCACTTATTGATATGAACGTCCCCAGTCAGGACTGTTGTGCTGTATCTCACAGATTTTAATATATTGCATTGTCATTTCCATGTATTCGTGTACTTTCCATTCTTGTTGTTGACCTGTAATTTTATCCTATATTTGTCTGAGAAAGATACATGATATGACTTCACCTTTTAAATATACTGAGACTTCTCTTGTGGCCTCAGATGTGATCTACCCTAGAGAATGTTACATGTGCTAATAAGAAGACCATGTGTTCTGTTGGTTGTTGGATAAAATATTCTGTAAATGTCTGTCAAATTTATTTTTTCTCTAGTATGGTTTGACTCAGATGTTTGTTGATTTTCTGTCTGAATGACCTGTTTCTTGAGCACAGTGGGGTGCTGAAGTCCCAAAATATTATTAGATTGCAGTCTATCTCTCCTTGGATCTGATAAAATATACTTTATAAATTTCAGTGGTCCCATGTTGGATATGTATGTATGTGTGTGTGTGTGTATATATATATATGTGTGTGTGTGTGTGTGTGTGTGTGTGTGTGTGTGTGTGTGTTTGTTATAGTTATATCTTCTTGCTGAATTGAATTTTCATGGATACTTAAAGGCCTTT
>PVJS01062585.1:0-10699 GCA_004027185.1 Glis glis | reverse complement strand
GTGTGTGTGTGTGTGTGTGTGTGTGTGTGTGTGTGTGTGTATTACTAGAGATTGAACCCTCGAGCTACACCTGAAGTCCTTTTTAATTTTTGAGACAGGATCTCCCTAAGTAGCTGAGGCTGGCCTCAAACCTGCGATCCTCCTGTCTCAGCCTCCCAAGTACTGGGATTATAGGTGTGCACCACTGTGTGCCTGGCTCACATCACATTCTTGAAATGAGGAAACTATGGAAATGCAAATAAGAAGAGCCGTTGCCGGGGGAACCGAGGGAAGTGGGCGTGGCTACAGAAGGGGATGAGAGGGACCCTTGAGGTGAGGGAGGCCTGGAGAACCCACCAGCCGGCAAGCTCTGCGTTCAAGGCCTCAGTTCCAGGTCCGCTTTCGACCACCTCCAGTCCCCTATCTGGAGAGTCAGGGAGGCTGGGATAGGAGGCCACGTGGCCTCAGAGATGGGGCCCGGCACCCACCTTGGTGAAGAGCCGCCACCACTGCCAGTTCCGCAGCTTGAGGTAGGCCGCACAGTTCCTCTGGATGACCTTCATGGCTGTCAGCTGCTGCTGTCTCTTGGTGAAAGCCCTGGGCAGAGGGAGGAGCGGGGAGCCATGAGGAGCCCCGACCGACCTCGAACATGCTCCCCGTGCCGTCCCCAGCACCTTGAACCTGCACCGGCTGTCCCCGCTGTCTCCAGCTCAGAGCCTCTGAGCAGCAGTACATTGTCTGGGCCCTGACCCCTCAAATAATCTGAAAGCCAGAGCCTTCCCCAGGCTCATGGAATGCCCTGGACTCAGAGCTGGGGTCCCCCCAACACCCGCGGAGACAAATCGGTGCTACGGCATGCTTGCAGGATCCTCTGCTGCCTGCTGGAGCCGCCTCAGTTTCTGACAAACCTATCCTTGTTTTTGTGGTACTGGGGGTAGAACCCAGGGGCATTCTACCTCCAAGCCACACCTGCCAGCCCTATCTTATTCTTTTATTTTGAAACAGGGTCTCACTAGGTTGCTGAGAGGGTCTGGCTGAATTGTTGAGGCTGGTCTTGAACCTGCGATCCTCCTGCCTCAGTCTCCCAAGTACTGGGATTACAGGTGTGTGCCGCCATACCCAGCTCAAACCTATTCTTTCCTTGGTTAGATTTTAAAAATCTCCAACCGTGGCCGGGCGTGGTGGCGCACGCTTGTAATCCCAGTACTTGGGAGGCTGAGAAAGGAGGATCACAGTTTTGCAGCCAGCCTCAGCTACTTAGTGAGGCCCTCCGCAACTTAGTGAGACCCTGTTTCAAAATAAAGAATAAAAAATCAGGGTGGGGGTGTAGCTCAGAGCTAGAATGCCCCTGAGTTCACTCCCCAGTACTGCAAAAAACAAACAAACAAAAAATCTCCAACCTTGACACCAAACCATCACCCTTCCTTTTAAGGGCTATTGGGTGTGAAGAATTATACAACAGGGAACATGACTCTATTTTTGTGTGTGTGTGTGGCACTGGGGATTGAATCCAGGGGCATTCTACCTCTGAGCTACACCCCCAGCCCTATTCTATTTTTATTTTGAAGCAGGATCTCACTAGGTTAATGAGAGTTTCACTATTTGCTGAGACTGTCCTGGAACCTGTGATCCTCCTGTCTCAGCCTCCCAAGTACTGGGATTACAAGCATGCGCCACCACACCCGGCTCACTTGACCCTATTAATGGCCGCCATCTTGGTTGCCATGAATGCTTTAAGAATAAAATTGCCCTGGTTATTCTGGAGGTGGGAAGGATGGCAACAGAGAATTTCGATCTGTCTCTGGAGCAAGAGCTCCCCAGAGCTGGCCTTACCCATCTGGGTCCAGCTGGCATGGAATCAGCTTGTCTTAGTCAGGGTTCTGCCCAGGAGGTGTGGTCTACACCCAGTGATAACCCACACTGCAGACAGGGAGCTACTCCACAGCCCCTGCAGGTCTCCTTGGGCTGTGGTCTTCACGGAGGCACCTGAGCCTCACCTAGTCCCCAGGTTTGACAAGACAGAGGACTTCCAACGCCCTGCCTCAGGAACCCCACTCGGACACGGGGGTACAGATCTAGCCAAATACTCTTTTCTTTCATATTTGATCATCTTCTAACTTTTCTGAAATGATAACCAGCCACTGTTCTAAGTCCCTTTCAGGCATCACCTCCTTTACGCCTTATGAACAATGCCGTAAGATAGGAACAACTGTGCTCATGGCTCAGAGAGGTAATGTAACTTGCCCAACGTTCATCAGCAAATAAGTGGGGGCCCCGGTATCCGGGCCTAAAACCCCAGAGCCCGTGGGCTGTACTCTACATCCTTAAAGTGGAGGCGTCTCCCCCCCTCGACCAGAAGCTGTCACTCAACCGAGGCTAGATCTTAAGACAGGTGGCTTCTTTACTTTCTGGCCAGGTAGCCGCGACACATCGCTTGGAAGGCCATGATGACATCGGTGATCTTCAAGTCTCGCTCCTCTTCCAGGTGGGCCAGGACCCCCGTGCGGAAGAAGATCTTGCTCTGCCCAATCCTGTACAAGTTGGGGTCAAGCTCCAGGGCTTTGATCTGCAGGGGGGAGGAGACGTGTTCCCATTTTCAACCGGCCCGTCGTAAAGTGTGTTGAAGAAGGGTCCCACCAGAGCGTGTACGTGAACGAAGCCTGGGAGCTGGCGACAGGGCTTCCGGGGCGATGCTGGGACTGGGCTCACCATGAGGATGCAGGCCTGCTTCCCGTCCATGAAACCTTTGGGAATGGCGTTCGCAGCCAGGATCTCGTAGCTGGAATCACAGTGCGGAAGTCGCCGAGCACATCCCCATGACACGTCCCTTGGTGCAGCCCAGCCCCCCACCGCCCCACCAGCGCCAGCCCCTGCGGGCTCACCGTTGGCGAAACTCTTGGAAGACGATCCTGTTGGGGAAGCCCTGGCGGCAGATGCGGATGCCTTCCAAAACCCCGTTGCAACGCAGCTGTTCCAGCACCAGGAACGCGTCCAACTTGCCGGACTGTAGGGGTGGAAGAAGACAGTGACCACGGGGCCGGGGTCCAGGGAGCAGCAAGCCCCAAACCTCAGGGCTGAGTGACGCACCTCACCAGGCGTGGGGTATCCAGGGAGACATGCGGTGCGCCCTCTCTGGGTTCCTATCCCTTTCTTTGGCAACTATTTGTCCCATGATCTCCCTTGTACTTTTTGGGACTAGTGTCCCCTGGCTAGAACTGGGGCTCCTTTCTCACCGCCCTGACCTCGCTTCTTTTCCATCATCCAGTCGAGAGCTCCCACCTCCCACGTCTCTATCTACCCGCTTTTCCATCACCATTGTCTCTATCAGCTACTTGTCACCATCCTCCACCTGGACCACCACAGGGGCCTCCCGCCTGGTCTTCTGTCTCCAGCCCTGCCTCATCCCTCCAGCTGCTCATTCAGTCTAAAATGCAAATCTGACCATGATCTGTTTCTGCTTAACCTCCCTGAGTGGCTTCCTACAGACAGGCGGCCAAGCTCTGGTCAGCACATAGGAACTCCACGATCTAACCCCCGCCTACCCTGAGTCTTGTCTCTCCCTGATCCCTGCCTCACGCCATCACACATTAGCAATACAAAATGACCTGCATAATGCTTTCTTGCCTAAACCCTTCATCTCTCTCCTCTACACTTTGTGTGTGTGTGTGTGAGTGTGTTACTAAAGATTGAACCTCTAAGCTACACCCCAGCCCTATTTTATTTTGAAACAGGACCTCACTAAGTTGCTGAGGGTCTCACCAAGTCACTGAAGCTGGCCTTGAACCTGTAATCCTCCTGTCTCAGCCTCCCACGTACTGGGATTACAGGTGTGCACCACCATGCCTGGCTTCTTCTATGTTTTTGCTTGTCCCGGGTCCTCAGCCCAGGATGCCCCTCACCTCACATACATACTTCACCAAGTTGACTCTCTGCTGTGGGAGCACGCTGTGCGTTATAGGGTGGTTAGCAGCCTCCCTGCTCTCTACCCACTCTGTGCCATAGCAGATCCCTCCCAGACCCTGTATCCTGAGCACCTGGCGCAAATAGCACTCAATAAATAGTTACTAGAATAACAAAAGAACTGGTGACTTAATACTCTGTCCAACAACTTTGTAGTGGAGCAGTCTCTGGATACGTACACTCTTTCTCCCTCGTTTTCTTTTTGCCACAAGGAATGAGGACGAGGCCCTTGGTTCAGACAACCTTCCAACCATGGTGGGTGAGCCTTTGGGGTAGGTGGGGGCTGGGGACAAGCTCTGGCTTCTCCTCCTGCCCTTCTACCTTGGTTTGTGTCAGCACCTCCCAGGTCCCCTCCCTACAGTCCCCTGACATCATCCCCCCGGGACGTCCTGACACTCTGGGTCCCCCAGGCCAGGAGCCCCGGGAGGGGAGGCGGGCCGCACCCTTTTCTCATGGTTGGGGATGATACAGCGCACGAAGTTGGGCGTGGTGTTGCGCAGCGTGGTCATCAGCTTGCCCAGCTGCTCCTTGTACAGCTGCCCCACCGTGCGGAACATGCCCTTCTTGGTCTTGGAGGCGCTGGGCAGAGAGCTCTCTGTCATCTTGGCCATCTGGTCCAGCCCCACAATGCGGTCCACTGCGGGGCACATCACGCACGGGCAGCGTCAGCCTCCAGCCCACCCCGGGGTCCTCTGGCCCTGCAGCAGGCCAGGGGACCAGGCCCTGGGGGCGGCAGGTGAGGGAGGTCCCCTCTGTGGGCACCGTCCCCAGCTTGGATCTGATGGGTGTTCAACTTTGGGCAACACTGGTCTAACTGAACCCCCAGGATGACCCCACGAGAGGCAGGGCTCATATTGTCTTTCCAGTTGACTAACGAGGACACAGAAGCTTAAGAAAGTGAAGCAACTTGTCTGAGGTTGCCCAGCTAGTACGGGGCAGAGACAAGATGGGCTGAAGTCCTGCCTTCAGTCGGGGACGGTCTAGCTCACCTGCCAGGTAGTTTCCTCCATCTACTGCCCAAGCCCTGACCTCAGGCCTCCTCCCTTGCGTCCGGCTATGGGGCCAAGGGGACTCAGGGGCCACCATTCAGGATGAGGGTCACTGTGTCAACACGATGCCTCTAGCACACGCCAACAAGTGCTCTGCCCCGCCCCCAGCCATGGGAATCAGGGGCCGCTGGAAGAGGAGGACTGGGGTGTCGCCTCCGGCTCTGAGCAGCCTCCGCAGCAGGGAGGCCCTCACCGTCCTTCCACAGGTCAGCCACGAACTTGTCCGAGGAGGCGTTGAGGAGGGAGGTCACGTTGTCGTTCAGAGGGTCCATGTTCTTGGTCAGCCAGGCGCTGGCATTATAGTCCACCTGTCAAGGACCACCCACGGGTCAGACACTAACAGCGGGGCCAGGTCCCCCCAATCCCCCCCAGGTCTTCTGAGACCAGAGAGGAAGCGACATTTGTGGCAGCCGTGATGGGTCTCCAAGAGCGCCGTGGAAGAGACCGGTGGATCCGTGCTTTCAAGGGTCCTGCGCATGGTGGACACTGCACTGCTGGGATGGCCGCCTACCCCACACGCTGTCCCAGCCGCCCTCCTCCAGAGCCCAGCACCACGCTCCAGAGGAAAGAAAAGGCCAAGGAAGGGTTCAATGGTGGCAAAGCCCCCCCTGACATCCCAATCCCCCTTCACCCAGAGAAGGTCCCACAACAATCCTGGCGGGTAAGCATGGGGCCTCCTTCCCACTCTGTGATGAACATAACTTTTATAATTTGGAGATTTTGATATATGGATCAGAAAAAGTACATTTAAGACTTTTGAAATTCCTGACTTGAACACACATTCACAGTGCCCAAAGCCTATGTGTTTGTCTGTTTATTTATTTATTTATTTATTTATTTATTTTTGGCAGTACTGGGGATTGAACCCAGGGGCATTCTACCTCCGGACTACACCCCCAGCCCTATTTTTTATTCTTTATTTTGAAACAGGGTCTCACGAAGTTGCGGAGGGCCTCATGAAGTAGCTGAGGCTGGCTGCGAACCCGGATCCTCCGGTCTCAGCCTCCCAAGTACTGGGATTACAGGCATGTGCCACTGTGCCTGGCTCCAAGGCCTAAATTTTGTCACTGTGACTGTGAAATGAACTGATGATGCAGCCCTGGTGGGTTATTATGGGATGTAGGTTGCTACAGTGATGGCTAGGCCTGATCTGAGAGGGGACTGGAAAAAAACAGGTATGAAGCCAGAACAAGAAAAGTGCTATTCTAGAGGCTTAAAGGAACATTTACTCCCTTAAATATAAGGTCGGAGTTGGGAAATATTTTTTGGTAAAGAGCCCAGAGGGTAAATACTTTCAGCTTGGTGAGCCATATAATGTGTCACAACTCCTCAGCTATGCCCCTGTGGCACGAAAGCAGCCATAGAGGTCACGAAAACAAATGGACATGGCGGTGTCCCAATAAAACTTTATCTACGAAACCAGGCCGTGGGCCAGATGTGGTCCTTGGGCTGTAGTTTGCCAACCCCTGGTGCAGGGCATTTCCTGTTCCCACGATGCAGCGGGAGAGCTGGGCGGTTGGTAAAATCGTTCTGCACGCCAGGCTAAGCTATGACTCGTCAACCTTACCCAGGACCCTCCGGAGACATTAGGCAGGATCCTGTACACAGACAGCCAGGACTTGATGATGATGACGACGATGGCAGCGATAGCGATGATGAAGAGGAGAACTGTCATCGACTGCCCCAGGAGTAGACTTATCGGTCACCCCATTCTAGTGGCCCTAGCCGTTGGGTTTATCTCTAACCAAGAGTCTATCTAAGAAAGGGCAGCTGGCCACCCTTACAGACGCTTAGAGGGACCACAGACAGGACTTGGGTGAGATGTGACTTGCGACATGCCTTTGGGGTTCCCAGACAGCCCGAGGGTCCTGCCATCCCCCAGGTATCCCTCTCCCAGCTCCCCGGGGCAGAGGAAGCGGGGCTGCGGTGGGTACCTTGCCGGCATAGTGGATGATGGAGAACTCGGTCTTGTCCTTGAGCTGTTTCGGCTTCTGGAACTTGGGGTGGTTGCCCTGCTCTGAGCACAGCTTCTCCACAAAAGACTTGTCCGTGGCTTTGGGGAACCAGCACTCCTCGTCCAGCAGGGCCAGCACGCCGGGAGGGTTGTTCTGCAGGAGACAAGTTGGGCCGGGGTCATGGAGAGGCAGGAGGGCGCCCCCGCTTCAGGCTTCCTGGGAAGAGCGAGCTACCCCCACGCAACACACAGGCATCCCAGGCTGTTGCACAGCTGCCTACATAGAGGACGGATTTATATCCCCATGCCCCCAGTCCCCAAATCTGTCCTCGAATCGCCCTGTGGCCAGTGGGCTGGCCAGGGGATGGAAGCAACAGGGGATGAAGCCTGCTGCCGCCCCTAGTGAACCGCGTGCAATATCACAGTGACCGCACAAGTCTCACAAGCCAACAAGTAAGTTCTTGTGTTTATTTATAAATTCACCCAGGATCCCTTTCAGCCAAGCATTTCCTTGTGGCCAAGTCGGTCTAAACTAAGGTGTCGCTAAGGAGCATCGCCAAATCTGCACGTGCCGGTCACTGCAGCGGAACGGCCCTCACCTTTTGGACTCAAGCATTTCCTGACTCCCCGTCCCGCAGGCCCGCCCGGATCTCTCTCTATGGCGACCCTGTCAGTCTTAGCTGCTCTGTCTGTTTGTCTTATTTCACTGTCTGCTCCTCCAGGAAGAAATGGCCCATGTCCACCTCATTCACAGTTATATCCTCATACCCTAAAGAAGGGGCCCTGCACATAGTAGGTCCTCCGTAAATATTCATTCAACCATGTGTGAGTGTGTGTGTGTGTGTGTGTGTGTGTGTGTAATACTGGGGATGAAACCCAGGGGCATTCTACCTCTGAGCTACACCCCCAGCCCTATTTTATTTAATTAATTAATTTATTTATTTTGTGGTACTGGGTATTGAACCCAGGGGCATTCTACCTTCGAGCTACACCCCCAGCCCTATTTTTTTTCTTTATTTTGAAACAGGGTCTCACGAGGTTGCGGAGGGCCTCACTAAGTAGCTGAGGCTGGCTGTGAACCTGGATCCTCCAGTCTCAGCCTCCCAAGTACTGGGATTACAAGCGTGCGCCACCACGCCCGGCTTCTATTTTATTTTTTATTTTGAAACAGGGTCTCAGTAAGTTGCTGAGGGCCTTGATAAGCTGCTGATGCTGGCCTCAAACCTGTGATCTTCCTGTCTCAGCCTCCCAAGTACTGGGATTATGGGCGTGCACCATCATGCCGGGCTCATTCAACCATCATCATTATCATCATTATTATTGTTTGCAGTACTGGGGATTGAACCCAGGGGCATTCTACCTCTGAGCTACACCCCCAGCCCTATTTTTTATTCTTTATTTTGAGACCAGGTCTCACTAAGTTGCTGAGGGCCTCACTAAGTAGCTGAGGCTGGTCGTGAACATGGATTCTCCAGTCTCAGTCTCCCAAGTACTGGGATTACAAGCGTGTGCCACCACACCCGGCTCAAACCCAGGGGCATTCTAACTCCAAGCTACACCCCCAGTCCTATTTTTTATTCTTTGTTTTGAAACAGCATCTCACTAAGTAGCTGAGGCTGGCCGGGAATGTGGATCCTCCGTTCTTAGCCTCCCAGGTACTGGGATTATGGGCCCGGCTCATTCAACCATTATTTATTGTCCGCCTACTGTGGTTCTAGGAGTTTGGGATACAACAGTGAACAAAACAAAAACTCCCACCTTCGGGAATGAATGCACGGGAGAGAGGGGAAAGAGAAAGAAGGAAAGACAAGAGTGAGGGAGGGAAAAACAAAACAAAAAGAAAATACCTTTGATAATAAAATGTGGGTTAGCGGGAAGTGTGATTTAGGTCGCATAGATTCAGTTTACGGCCTTTCAGGACTCGGTGAGGGGGAGGCCGTGCACACAGAGGGAGTGCGGGGTCCACACACGTGTGCGAGCACTGCGCGTGCCCGGGCGCGGGGCAGCCGCTCACCGGGCGCTCGATGAGCTCTATGCAGGGCTGCAGGTCGAGGCCGAAGTCGATGAAGTTCCACTCGATGCCCTCGCGCTGGTACTCCTCCTGCTCCAGGATGAACATGGTGTGGTTGAACAGTTGCTGCAGCTTCTCGTTGGTGTAGTTGATGCAGAGCTGCTCGAAGGAGTTCACCTGCGCAGACACGGGGGATGCAGGGTCAGAGGCTGGGAGCCCCGGGAAGCTCCACCCGCAGGAAGTCCCTGGCCTGGACACCCTTCCACAGGACCCAGAGGCTGCTTAGAGGCCACCGCGGCCCGTGAGAGGGACCATTCCCTGCCACTCCTTGCTGTGGGCCACTGATCTCTCCATGTGCACAGGGATCTACAGCTGGACTAACAACATGAGGCGTGTTCTCGGCATTTGATCAGTGGAGAAACTGAGGCAGTCCACATCCTTTAGATATCTGTCAGTCTCAAGACCTCTTTCTCTGAGAGTTTTCCTCCAAAGCAAGATCCGGGAACCATGCTTATATGACACGAAATACTATAAGACCTTGGAAACAACACTTGGCTTGCAGGTGACCGTGTGGCTCAACTCATTTCCATGGTTTTTGTTGGAACTTGTGGAAAAGAGATGTGTTCTTGTCCTCTGGAATTGCTGAGTGTCCGGAGCTGTGGCAGCCACCTTGCCACAGCGAGGGGAGAGCCCGCTTAAGGTGGAGTTAATATGGAGGAAAGCAGAGGGAGAGATGGCAGATTGGGTCTTGCCTACTGGATCCAGCTGTGCCTTTGGCCATCTCAGTCACACAAACCAGTATATTCCCTATGGATTTCTGGCTCTCATATCCTCAAGTTTCTGAACTTAATTAGGCAGCTTCCTACCCTAGTGGCCAACAACATGCCTTTCTCCAAAATAATGATTTCTCTAAGGGGAAAACTCGTCCCGGAGGACCCACACCATGGCTGTCATGATCCCCCCAAGCTGTACCTCAAAGATCTCAAATCCAGCGATATCCAGGATCCCCAGGAAGGAAGCCCCTTGCCGGTGGGTCTTGTCCAGGGCTTTGTTCACACGGCTGAGAATCCAGCGGAAAAGGCGCTCGTAGGTGGCCTTGGCCAGAGCCTCGATGGCAAAGTCAGCCTGCGGGGCAGCGAGGGCACGGTTACTCCCGACGGGCTGCATTGTCACACGAGCCAGCCTGGAGGCTCCCCCTTTTATTCTCCCCTTACCTTTAATCAGTGCTTTGAAAAATAAACAGAGCAACAGACAAAATAAGGAAATGATACCGTCTCTACAACCAGAAGGAAAGTGGCAGGAAGAGTGGAGAGGCCTAAGGAATGATTGTGTGGGTGTGAAACACCTTCCCCAGGGGAACTGTGGGAGCCATTCCATCCTGGGGTCATTTACAGGGAGTCGGCCCTGACTCTGGAAAAGGTACGCAGTCACACCCACAGAGAAGTCTCTGAGGTCAGACTGCATATGGATGAGAGATAAAGGATGAGACGGATGGATAGGTAGATGGATGAGTTTGTGGATGGATGGATGGATGGATGGATGGATGGATGGATGGATGGATGGGTGGATGGGTGGATGGGTGGATGGGTGGATGGATGGGTGGATGGATGGATGGGTGGATGGATGGATGGGTGGATGGATGGATGGGTGGGTGAATGGATGTTGGATGGATGGTTGGATAGATGGATGAAAGTGTGGATGAGTAAATGGATGTTGGATGGATAGATGTTTGATGTATGGGTGGGT
>PVJS01062584.1:0-10699 GCA_004027185.1 Glis glis | reverse complement strand
GTAATCCCAGTACTTGGGAGGCTGAGACAGGAGGATCACAGGTTCGAGGACAGCCTCAGCGAGTAGTGAGACTCTCATCAACCCAGGGAGAGACCCTGTTTCAAAATAAAAAGAAAATAGGGCTGGGGGTGTAGCTCAAAGGTAGAATGCCCCTGGGTTCAATCCCCAGTGCCACACACACAAATACAAAATTTCTATAGTTAAGTCTTTCTTGCAAAGCAGGAACCTATAATCCTTGTATTCTAAATGCCAAATGGGAACTGTGAACTAAAACAATGTGTGTGGTAAGTGGAAAATGGAAAAGATTTAGAGAAATAAATACCTTCTCTCGTTACAAAATCCTCAGGAAGGTCTGCACATAAAGATTCTTTGCTGGCTGGCATCAGGAGGTCCTCCTACAGTAAGGAAACCCAAACGTTAGTGAGGCTCATGTGTGTTAATTCTTTTCTTTATGTGGTGCTGGGGATTGAACCCAGGGGCATTCTACCTCCTTAAGTTGCTGAGGGTCTCCCTAAACTGCTGAGGCTGGCCTCAAACCCGTGATCTTCCTATCTCACTCAGTCTCCCAAGCACTGAGATTATAGGCATGCACCACCATACCCAGCTGGTTACTATTGTTTTAATTTCCCTTCACTGGAGAACGGGAGAAGTAACACCATCCATGATAACCAGTTTCCTCGTATAGAAGGATTTAAGAAAAGGAGAGGGCAATGGTAGAAGGCAATGGCAGAATGAGCACATGAAAGCAACTGCCCCGGTGCCCCATGAGGGGAGTTCTATAGGTTGAATGTTCCCTATCTGAAATGCTTCGAATCAGAAAGTTTTTTTTGGGATTTCAGTTTTTTTTTTTTTTTTGTGGTACTGGTATTGAACCTAGGGCATTTTACCTCTGAGCTACACCCCCAGCCCTAGTTTTTATTCTTTATTTTGAAATAGGGTCTCGCTAAGTTGCGGAGGGCCTAAGTAGCTGAGGCTGGCTGCGAACCCGGATCCTCCTGTCTCAGCCTCCCAAGTAATGGGTTTACAAGCGTGCGCCACCACGCCAGGCTGGATTTCAGTTTAAAAAAAAAAAAAATATTTGCATATACATAATGAGAATGTTAAGAGATGAGAACTATGGCTAAAAACAAAGTTCATTTATTTATCTTTCATATATGCCCTTTACAGATCATCTGAATGTAATTTGAATCAATATTCTTAGTGTACCTGTGTTTTGCCAGTGACTCGTCACATGTGGTCAGATGTGAGAATTTTCTACTTGAGGAGTCATACTGGTACTCACAAAGTTTTGGATTTTGAAGTATTTTGGATTTCAGATTTTCAGATAAGTGCTACTGAACCTGTATCAGGTTTACTGGCTGGGTGACTGTGACCAACTAAAAGATGGCTGTGTACACTCAAACTTTCCTTCCGGGTCAATCTTTTTCCCTGTCCTACGGTGTAAATACTTTTTTTCCACATTGACTTAATTGGTAAGTACAAGATTCTTAGGATCCTCATCTACTAAAGCTATAGATAAATGAAATCACTGCTACAACTTTAATTTTTTTCCTTGATTTTTTGGTACTGGGGATTGAACCCAGGGGCATTCTACCTCCGAGCTACACCCCCAGCCCTGTTTTACTTTGAAACAGGGTCTACTAAGTTGCGGAGGGCCTCACAAAGTTGCTGAGGCTGGCCGCGAACCTGCAATCCTCATGTCTCAGCCTCCCAAGTAATGGGATTACAAGAGTGCACCACCTCACCCAGCTCAAAATATTCTTTTAGGTTAATACTGTATAGAAAAGACAGAGTACAGTTGGGCGTGGTAGCACACACCTGTAATTCCAGTACGTGGGAGGCTGAGACAGGAGGATTACAGGTTTGAGGTCAGGCTCAGGAAGTTAGCAGATCCTCAGCAACTTAGCGAGACCCTGTTTCAAAAGTAAAAGAGGGGTGTGGGCACGGTGGTGCGCACCTGTAATCCCAGTACTTGGGAGGCTGAGACAGGAGGATTGCAGGTTTGAAGCCAGCCTCGGCAACTTAGTGAGGCTCTGAGCAACTCAGGAAGACCCTGTTCCCAAATAAAATAAAATAGAGCTGGAGGTATAGCCCAGTGATAGAATACCCCTGGGTTCCATTCCCAGTACCCCCAAAAAAATAAACAAATAAAACATAAAAATGGGGAAACCGGGGGTGTAGCTTGGAGGAAGAACACTCCTGGGTTCAATCCCCAGTACAAAAAAAAAAAAGACAAAAATACTGGAGTGGAACATTATAGCATGAAGAGTCAGACAGAGCTACACAGTGATGAGAGCAATCTTATACTTGGTTGTAAGAAAAAGTGGGTATCACATGAAATATCTAAGAAGATACCCTGTCAGGATTGGGTGCTCCACGAACAGAAGCTTCTATCATTCATGAGACTGAGAAAAGCCAACAGGACTGTCAGCAAGAGATTCTGGTATGTTGCCTAGAAAAACCACCATGAGCTTTTCTGGGGCTAACCTTGGTCAGTGACATAAAGGCTCCTTCAGACTCCTAAGATCTCTGGGAGCCTGTTCAAGTAACCTTTATTGGTTCTGGCCCCTGGAAGGGTTGCTGGGACTTTAGTGCTGACCCCACCAACTGTTCTCTGGAGATTTTCCTAGATGGAGGCCCCAAAATACCCTGGTGGAATGCCAAGCCCACTGCTCAGTCCTGTCCCTTTCTCCTTCGTTCGGATTCCTAACCGAGAAGGGAAAAAAGAGAAGCTAAGGAGTGGTTATGACTGCCTCCTGCCTTGCTGGGTTCTCTAAACGGGTTCTGAGTTAAGAAAAGTTAAACCTCATAAGGAGACTGCGGTCTCGAATATGATCAGGAATTGAAAAGACTGAAATAGAATATGAGGCTGAGATCAGATGTGAGGGACCCCCACCCTCATCAGGGTGGTGGGCCACCTCCCGATCAGGTGACAGCACTGCTAGTGTGGGTGCCTGAGTGCAGGTGAGAGGAACAGAAGCACCTACTTGCATGCTATGGACATGTATAATAGTAGTTCTTTGTAATCCTCCCATCTCCCTCAAAGTTAGCCAATCATAAAATACTTTCAGAAATACACCAGATACAATATTCTTTTCCTACAATATTTTATTAGCTAAATGCTCCTTCAGGATTTCTAGATGTAAGTGCCCTACACATTTTGCTTTACCATCTAGTTTAGTTATATTTCCACATCTGATCATCAACATACTATTTCCTGCAAAATCTGTCTTGAAAGAATTAACTTGCAAGATAAATGTTTACATAGATCCCTCTTTAACATCAAATAAGATAAATGCTAGCTGGGCATGGTGGCACACGCCTGTAATTCCAGTACATGGGAGGCTGAGACAGGAGGATTGCAGGTTTTCGGCCAGCCTGGGCAACTTAGTGAGACCCTGTTTCAAAATAAAAAATAAAATAGGGCTGGGGGTGTACCTCAGAGGTAGAATGCCCCTGGGTTCAGTACCACACACATACACACAAAAAGATAAATGCTACAGTACTATAATCCCAGTACTTGGCAGACAGGAGGCTGAGACAGGAGGATCGCAGGTTTGAGGCCAGCCTCAGCAATTTAGAGAGGCTCTCAGCAACGTAGTGAGACCTATTTCCAAAGAAAAAATAAAAAAGGGCTGGGGGTGTAGCTTGGAGGTAGAATGCCTCCTGGTTCAATGTAACCACCCAAAAAGCTCAATTGGCATTTAGTGCAACAACCTTTCATTTAAGTAAATTCACACAAATTGCACAAGACTGATGATCTTATTAACATGCCAAGTTTCTCCAAAGCTGGGTGTGGTGGCATGTGCCTGTAATCCCACTACTCAGGAGGCTGAAACTGAAGACTGCAAATTTGAGGCCAGTCTGAACAATTTAGCAAGACCCTATCTCAAAACAAACAAAACCCCCAAGTTTCCCCAAAAGCATAACATGATTTAAGTGATCAAGAGCCACTGATGTTTATGTAATACCCCATCCATATACCTTCATATACAGTATCGGTCCCAAAATATGTATTTCACTGTGCCTTTACGTGTTACAGGTAGAAAAGACAGTTTATTTCCAAGTTTGTATTGAACAAAGTATTGTATCCTGAAACTAAGGCTTTTATAACACATTCAACTCAGGCAAATCAACCATTATTAAAAAAAGCAAAATATATAAAAAGTTTAACACTTTACAGCTTATATTTAAGAGAACACAAACATACCAGGCATGATAAAGAATTTTCAATGGTAGAGCATCTGTGTAGGTTGTCACACAGTCACCTCTTCATAACTCTGGTGCATAGTTCTTAAATAACCAATCTTTTCCACATCCTGGCTAGTAATATTCATATGCACCATATTTTTTGACATTTGTTTTACAAGAATGGAGTTCAGTGGTGCATGCCTGTGATTCTAGTACCTCGGAGGCTGAGACAGGAGGATCGCAGGTTTGAGACCAGCCTCAGCAACTTAGGGAGACCCTACTTAAAAAAAAAAGGCTGGAGGTAGAATGCCCCTGGGTTCAATCCCCAGCACCGAAGGAAAGAAAAAAAGAATGGAGGTCAGAACTGAAAACATTCTTCCACAATTCAGCTTGGCTCTTGCAGCTGTTCCTTCCAACGCAACTGTTATCTGATACTTCTTTTTTTCTTCTTTCTTCTTTCTTTTTTTTTTACGGAACTGGGGATTGAACCCAGGGGCATTCTACCTTCGAGCTACGCCCCTGGCCCTATTTTTTATACTTTATTTTTGAAACCGGGTCTCACGAAGTTGCAGAGGGCCTTGCTAAGTAGCTGAGGCTGGCTGCGAACCCGGATGGGATTACAAGCGTGAGCCACCACACCCGGCTATAATGAGATGTTTCTGATCAAACAAAATAATTAGTTATAGAATTTAATACATTTTCCCTATGTCCAGACCCTTATTAGACCTGTTATACACATAGCCATAGAGCAATTCACACAGCCATCGGGTAATCAAACTTTCTCTTCTTTGTTTTCAGTATTTTGCTGGTCACTATTCTATTTGGTGCATTTTTCTGTTTTAGACTTAGAGATCTTTTTTTTTTAAACACTTTTCTTAGTGCATTGACTGCAACTATACATCATAGTGAGGTTCAACATGATACAACACACATGCAGAGGTTTTTTTATTGTAGGGGATTAAACCCAGGGGCATTGTGTCTCTGAGCTATATCCCCAGCCCTTTTCATTTTTTACTTTGAAACAGGATCTTGCCAAATTGCTGAGGCTGGCCTTGGACCTGCAATCCTACTGTCTCAGCCTCCCAAGTACTGGGATTACAGGCATACATGCACTACCATGCCTGGCTAATAGCTCTTGGTGTGTTTGCTTTCACCACCCCCCACTCCTGTTTTCCCCTCCTTTTCCTTCACATGTTAGTGAAACTAACATGTGAAGGAAATAGTAACATAGTAATACCTTCATATATCGCCATAATATTATATCATCTATTTTAATTTTTTTGGCGGTACTGGGGATTGAACCCTGGGGCATTCTACCTCCGAGCTACACCACCAGTCCTATTTTTTTATTCTTTATTTTGAAACAGGGCCCCACTAAGTTGTGGAGGGCCTCACTAAGTAGCTGAGGCTAGCCGCAAACCTGGATCCTCCAGTCTCAGCCTCCCAAGAACTGGAATTAAAAACGTACACCACCACGCCCGGCTTTATATCATCTATTTCTTTCCTCCATCTTCCTTTTCCCTCTCTCCCCCAATCCCCTTCCATTATTCTATAGGTCTCTCTCCACATTATGTTTCCTATTTTCTCTCTAGCTTCCACATATGAGAAAAAAACATACAACCCTTGACTTTCTGACACTGGCTGATTTTACTTAGCATAATATTTTCTAGTTTCATCCATTTTCCTGCAAATAACATAATTTTGTTCTTTAGGGTTGAGTAGAATTCCATTGTGTGTATATACCACATTTTCTTTTTCTTTTTTTTGCGGTACCGGGGGATTGAACGCAGGGGTGTTCTACCTCCGCGCTATGCCCCTGGCCCTATTTTTTATACTTTATTTTGAAACTGGGTCTCACGAAGTTGCGGAGGGCCTCACTAAGGAGAGAGAGAGAGAGAGAGAGAGAGAGAGAGAGACAGAGAGAGAGACAGGTAGAGAGAGAGAGAGCTGAGGCTGGCCGCGAACCCGGATCCTCCGGTCTCCGCCTCCCAAAGTACTGGGATTACAAGCGTGTGCCACCACGCCCGGCTCACATTTTCTTTTCCTTTTTGTGTGGTACAGGGAATTGAACCGAAGGGCAGTCTACCTACAAGCTAAACCCCCAGCCCAATTTTTATCTTTTGTTTTGTAACAGGGTCTCACTAGGTTGCTGAGAGTCTTGCTACATTGTTGAGGCAGTCCTCAAACCTGTGATCCTCCTGTCTCAGCCTCCCAAGTACTGGGATTACAAGCATGCACCACCACACCTGGCTCCACATTTTCTTTATCTGTTCATCTGGTGATGAACACCTAGGTTGGTTCTATAATTTGGCTACTGTGAGCCAGGCATGGTGGCGCACGCTTGTAATCCCAGTACTTGGGAGGCTGAGCTAGGAGTATCATGAGTTCGCGGCCAGCCTCAGCTACTTAGTGAGATCCTCCGCAACTTAGTGAGACCCTGTTTCAAAATAAAGAATAAAAAATAGGGCTGGGGTGTAGCTCAGAGGTAGAATGCTCCTGGGTTCAATCCCCAGTACTGCCAAAAAAAAAAAAAATTGGCTACTGTGAATTGTATTGCTATAAACATGGGTATGCATGTATACCTATAGCATTCTAACTTTAATTCTTTTGGAAAAATACTGAATAGTGGTATTGTCCAATCTCCAGCATCACACAAAAAAGTTTGCTGGCCTCCAGTCTATGTCACGGCTCAGAGGGGATGGTAAATTGTCTAGTCCATTTGGCATGTATATTCCTCTAGGGATTTGGGTCACTGCTCACAAGCCATCAGTCTCAGCTAACCCCTTACTCCAATTTCAAGCTCACAGAGAGAAATTTGATTTCCCACATAGGCTTCCTACAGGAAGAAGATATACTGACCAGCCAATGGGACTTTCCTATAAACTAAATTTCCACTTTTCTTTTTCTTTTTTTGACGGTACCAACGATTGAACCCAGGGGCATTCTACCTCCAGGCTACACCCCTAGCCCTTGTTTTTATTCTTTATTTTGAAACAGGGTCTCACTAAGTTGCGGAGGCCTCACTAAGTAGCTGAGGCTGGCCGTGAACCCGGATCCTCTGGTCTCAGTATCCCAAGTACTGGGATTACAAGCATGCACCACCACGCCCAGCTATAACCTTTCTTTCCTTTGTACCAGGGGTCTAACCCAGGAGCATTGTATCTCCAAGCTATAGTCCCAGAACTATTTTAATTTTGTAACAGGGTTTTGCTAAATTGCTGAGACTGGCCTCAAACCTACGATCCTCCTGTCTTAGCCTCCCAAGTATTGGGATTACAGGTGTGTGCCACCACACCTGGCTTAAATACATCATTTCTTAACATCAGATGCATAAATACCACATGATCTCTACAGAGACTCAACATTCCATACAGTAATAGCTGCTTCACAAAAGTGACACTTTTTTTTTTTTACTAGATAAGCACCTCCTCCCCTTCAAGTACCTGATGTAACATAAATATCTTATAAGATCATCACAAGAAAGTTAATATGAAAATAAACATTTTTTTTTTTGCGGTACCGGGGATTGAACCCAGGGGTGTTCTACCTCCGCGCTACACCCCCGGCCCTATTTTTTTATATTTTTTATTTTGAAACCGGGTCTCACCAAGTTGCGGAGGGCCTCACTAGGTAGAGAGAGAGAGAGAGAGAGGGAGAGCGTGCGCGCGCTGAGGCTGGCGGAGAACCCGTATCCTCTGGTCTCTGCCTCCCAAAGTACTGGGATCACAAGCGTGCCCCACCACGCCCGGTGAAAATCAACATTTGAAAATGTTACAAGCTGGGTATGGTAGCACACGCTTGTAATCCCAGTACTTGGGAGGCTGAGACCAGAGGATCCGGGTTCATGGCCAGCCTCAGCTACTTAGTGAGGCCCTCCGCAACTTAGTGAGACCCTGTTGCAAAATAAAGAACAAAAAATAGGGCTGGGGAAGTAGCTTGGAGGTAGAATGCCCCTGGGTTCAATCTCCAGTACTAAAAAAATAAAATGTTACAAGAATATGTCATAAACTACTTGTTTCTATATTTTATCAGGAGAAATGTTACTCTGTGAAGCTGTTGTTCACACTCACCTTGTCTGAATCAAGGTGTCATTTCTTACCTGCCTTGGGCTGGTCTTGCTTTCAGTAGCTGTGGAATGTTGACATGGGTCTTCCTTTGCTCCCTCCCAGGGGACTCTCATTACTTCCACCTTGTCCCTTTGATCTCTGAAGACCTTTAGCTCCACACTCTTGGTTTTCTCTTCCCTATCCAAGATCCCAGAAGCCATAGGACCTCCTGCTTTGGGGTCCACTAGCCCACACCCCCCAGGCTCACGCCCATGATCCAAGGTCTCAGAGTTTTGTTCACAGCAACTTTCCACACGAGTCCTCTGGATCTCCAAGGACAATGCTCTAGGCTCACTTCTAGGAGAGCTGGAGGCTCTAGGGTTTACATCTGGAATTGCATTTGGCTCAGGGTCAACATGAAGCTCTTTGGAGACACTTGCTGAATGTTCAGAGTATAATTCCTGTACCACAGCAGACATGGAGGCATCAAGTGGAACCGGCTGAGTCTCTACTCCGGATGACAGCATTAGGGCAGATGGGGATTATGGAGTCAAGTCTTTTCCATCAAACGGTTTGCCCTGCAGCAAATCAAAGGAAAGGATACAAGTTCAAAGTCTTGATGGAGTGGAAGAAAGCTGTCTCAGTTCAGAGGCTAAAACAAGGAAAATAAATTCTACTTCAAATGCCAGCACTATCTGGCACCAAAAAAATTCTCCATAAAAAGACTGTGAATTTGTTGAAAAATATATACATTAACCTTTAATAGACACTTGTCTAATCTCAATTCAAATACTGCCTTCTGAATAATTCTCAATCTAAATCTGAGGGGCCTGCAAATGCAGATGAGAATAAGACACACATATATCCAAGGATAGTGCTGATGAAATATTTATTTTGTGTGTGTGGTAGTGGGAATTGAGCCCAAGGGCATTCTACCTTCAAGCTATACCTCCAGCCCTATTTTATTTTTGTTTTTAAACAGGGTCTCACTAGGTTGATGAAAGTCTCACTACTTGCTGAGGCTGTCCTCAAACCTGCAATCCTCCTGTCTCAGCTTCCCAAGTACTAGGATTACAAGCGTGCGCCACCACGCCTGGCTTCTGGATGGAATTTTCATCATTATTATTATTATTGTTATTGTTTTGGTACTAGGGATTGAACCGAGGGGGGTTCTAACACTGAGCTACACCCCCAGTCTCTTTTATGATTTTTTAATGGCACCGGGGATTGAACCCGGGGCGTTCTACCTCAGAGCTATATCCCCAGCCCTATTTTCTTTTGGTACTGGGGATCGAACCCAGAGGCATTCTACCTCCAAGCTACGCCCCCAGCCCGATTTTATTTCTTTATTTGGAAATAGGGTCTCACTACGTTTCTGAGAACCTATGTTGCTGAGGCTGGCTTTGAACCTGCAATCCTCCCGTGTCGGCCTCTCAAGTACTGGAATTACAAGTGTACACCACCACACCCAGCTCCCCCCAGCCCTATTTTATTCCTTATTTGAAACAGGGTCTCACTAAGTTCCAGAGGGCCTCACAAGTTGCTGAGGCTGACTGCAAACCTGCGATCTTCCTGTCTCAGCCTCCCAACTACTGGGATTACAAGCATTTGCCACCACTCCTGGCTTATTTTTAAATTATGAAACAGGGTCTCATTAGGTTTTTGATAGTCTTGCTATATTGCTGAGGCTGGTCTTGAACCTGTGATCCTCCTGTCTCAGTTCCCAAGTACTGGGATTATAGGCCTGCACCATCACACCCAGATAATCACTTTAAAAAACTTTTTATTTTGAGACAGTCTCACTAAATTGCCCAGGCTGGCTTCGAACCTGTAATCCTCCTGTTCCAGCCTCCCAAGTACTGAGATTCCAGGTTTGTGTCACCAGGTCCAGTGCTCTGATGGGATTTAGAAAATAAAGATGGGTCAACTGGCACTGTGTCTGTAATCCCAGTGCCTTTGGAGGCCGAGGCAGGAGGATTGCAAGTTTGAGGCCAGCCTGGGCAACTTAATGAAATCCTGTCTCAAAATAAAAAATTAAAATGCCTGGTTCAATTCTCAGTACCAACAAATAAGTAAATAAAAAGGGCTGGGGATGTAGCTCAGTAGTAAAGCACTTGCCTAACATGTGCAAGGCCTTGGATTTGATCCTCAGTACTGGAAAAGCAAGCAAGCAAGATGGACCAGAGTGGCGGTGCACGCCTATAATCCTAGTACTTGGGAGGCTGAGACAGGAAGATCATAGGTTTGAGGACAGTCTCACCAAGTTGCAAGACTCTCAGCAACCTAGTAAGACCCTGTTTCAAAATAAAAAATGAGCCGGGCGTGGTGGCATATGCTTGTAATCCCAGTACTTTGGGAGGCAGAGACCGGAGGACCCGCTTCGCGGCCAGCCTCAGCTCTCTCTCTCTACTTAGTGAGGCCCTCCGCAACTTCGTGAGACCCAGTTTCAAAATAAAGTATAA
>PVJS01062583.1:0-10699 GCA_004027185.1 Glis glis | reverse complement strand
ATCCAAGCCAGGCGTGGTGGCTCACGCTTGTAATCCCAGTACTTGGGAGGCTGAGACTGGAGGATCACAGGTTTGTGGCCAGCCTCAGCTACTTAGCGAGGTCCTCCACAACTTAGTGAGACCCTGTTTCCATAATAAAGAATAAAAAATAGGGCTGGGGCATAGCTCGGAGGTAGAATGCCCCTGGGTTCAATCTCCAGTACTGCAAAAAAAAAAAAAAAAAAATCCAAAATCCAAACACCTGCATCCATTAGATATATGGCTATGATAATCACTTCCTCCAATACCAAAATCAGGGCACAATCTTATAGATTTTTTTCCTGATCTATAAAAGCATTATATATGGTCAGTCTTACACAGATTTAAAATCAATCATTATTATATACTTAATAAACTGACAGAAATCCAGACCATATAATTGCTCCATAGGATGTGTGTGCATAGGCTATGATGGTGACATCTTGTTATATTCTAGACTTTATATCTTTAGTGGCCTTGATTAACATGCAAAAGTCTTTTACAAAAAGTCAAGCTTCTTAATAGATCTGAACACTTCAGATTGATAGTGTCTCTGAGGCTTGCGTGAACTTCCATGATCAGCTTTTCTAATCTTGAAATAATGCCAGTTACTGCAGGGTTTTGGTTAATTGAATTCCTTTCTTTTGAGTCTCTACCAAGGTTAGCCAAGAGGTCATAGAAAAAGTAGGGTGAGCGTTGAGATAAATGACGAACAAAGGAGAGCAAGTTCAGAGAGTGGCAGGGCAGTGTGACTCTGTGGATAGTGCCCCATTGAGGCGTGCTTCAAGATCTCTGTGCGTTTCAGGGTCTGTGAGGACTGCAGCAATGGATGTTGTGGGAATAGTTAACCTCCATGGTGTTCAGCATCTTGGGTAGCAATGTCGTGACTACAAGCTTGGGCAACTCTGACGCGGCCCTTAGTCTTCTCCTGGCTTCTCTGAGCTCCCTGGAGACAGTTCTGAATACCCCCACCATTTAGTATCCATGGCGCATCCTAGCCTCCTGAGCAGAACACAGATCACTGGTGATTCCCTGTAGTTGGTGGTGGGTATGCACGTGCATGGTGCATGGGAAGGGCAGGCATTTGACAGTAACTGAGGAAGAAAATAAAGACTTTTATCACAATTTCATGAGCATCAAGGCTTGATTTTGTGCTCATCATGTCTCAATTTTGAAAGGAAACAGAATCCTCACAAATAAATATGAAGCTGGGCATGGTGGTGCACACCTGTAATCCCAGTACTTGGGAGGCTACAGAGAACAGCTTCAGCAGCGTAGCAAGACTCTCAGCAACCTAGCAAGACCCTGTTTCAAAACAAAAAAGGGCTGGGGTGTAGCTCGGAGGTGGGATGCCCCTGGGTTCAATCCCCAGTATAAATAAATAAATATGAAGACAGTGGTTTATTTGGTTGAAAGAGCAACAAAGTAGCCACTTAGTGTAAAATTCTGTGCCTGATGGAGGAATACTATTTCATTACACAATTTCATTTAAAAGAAGCATGCTAAAATGTAACATGGTAATTATGAAAATGGAACTGTGGATTTAACAAAATTGTTAATAATAAGCGAATACTCATCATTTGACTATTTAGGTGACCAGTTCCTAAGCTTTTAGTACTATGAAATGAGAACAATGGTAACATCATTTTTAAATTCTGTAGTCAGTGAAAGTAGAAGGTGAATGAAGAAATAGAGATTGTTAGAAATAACTTTTTAAGGCGTCTAAAGAAACGGCACGTGTTCGAAAATTGCTTGGCAAGGCGATTTTACTTTTTTGCAAAAAAGGGTGCCCCCAAATGTGTGAGAGAACACATCTCACAAAGAACCCAGTGGGTCTTGTATCCCTAACGCAAGGCTCCTCCGCACTGAACTCCTATTGGCGGAGTTAACAGCTTCACATTCTTCCCATCAGCTACAGGAGAAGATGGGGGAGGGTCGACACCTATAATCTCTTAAGAGACGTTCATTTGGGGAAGGAATGTAAGTCCCTACCAGGTTACAAAATGGCCGTTTAAGTGAAACTACCTCCTTTGACAGAAAAGATACAATTATATTCTCACAAGATCAAGGAAGGTAAGATCATACAGCAATGAAACCAAATGAGATGACTAATATGCTTTTTGATTGATTGTTCTTATTAACTCTAAAAGGAAGGGGGAAACAGAAAAGCAAGCCTAGATGGAACCGCAATGAGCTGAAGAAGGTGGAGGTAATTGCACGCTCTTAAACAGACTCAGGCTATTATCCACAATTTAAAGCTACTGGAGATGCTAATGACTAAATTACTCCTAAGATAATAGAATGCCTTTGTGTGTGTGTGTGTGTGTGTGTGCGCGTGTGTGTGTGTGTATGTGTGTGTACGTGTGTGGTGCTGGGGACTGAACCCAGGGGCATTCTATTTCTGAGCTATACCTCCAGCCCTATTTTATTTTTTATTTGGAAATAGAGTCTCACTAAGTTGCTGAGGCTGGCCGCAAACCTGTGATCCTCCTTGTCTCAACCTCCCAAATACTGGCCTCCTGTCTCAGCCTCCCAAGTATTGGGATTACAGGCATGTACCACCACACCCGGCTCCTTCCAGGTTTTTGACATGTTGTAGAAAATAATTTAAGGACACTTCAGGTTTTTGCAAAGAGGAAGTGCTGTCTTAGAAAATGAAACATGAGCCAGGCATGGTGGCGCACTCCTGTAATCCCAGTACTTGGGAGGCTGAGACAGGAGGATCCTAGGTTTGAGGACAGCCTCAGCAAGTAGTGAAACTCTCATCAACCTAGTGAGACCCTGTTTCAAAATAAAAATAAAAATAGGACTGGGGATGTAGCTCAGAGGTAGAATGTCCCTGGGTTCAATCTCCAGTACCACACACACAAAAAAAGAAAATGAAACGTGAAAATATGCATTCTTAGAGCAGAGCGTGGGCTATCTCAAGAGCAAGAAGCACTTTCAGGGGCTCAGGCTCTTGTTTTTTTGTTTTTCTTTTTTTTTTTTTTGTGGTACTGGGAATTGAACCCAGGGGCATTTACACCCCCCCCCAGTTCTTTTTATTATTATTATTTTTTTTTTTTTTGCAGTACCGGGGATTGAACCCAGGGATGTTCTACCTCTGCGCTACACCCCTGGCCCTATTTTTTATACTTTATTTTGAAACTGGGTCTCACGAAGTTGCGGAGGGCCTCACTAAGTAGAGAGAGAGAGAGAGAGAGAGAGAGAGCTGAGGCTGGCCGTGAACCCGGATCCTGCGGTCTCCGCCTCCCAAAGTACTGGGATTACAAGAGTGCGCCACCACGCCCGGCTTTATTATTTTTTTTTTGAGACAGGTTTTCACTAGGTTGATGAGCGTCTCACTACTTGCTGAGGTTATTCTAGAACCTGTGATCCTCCTGTCTTAGCTTCCCAAGTTCTAGGATTATAGGTATGCGCCACCATGCCCGGCTCAGGCTCTTGTTAAAGGGAATTTTGGGGGTGGGCATGGGAAGGTATGTGGGAACAATGCCAGTCTGGTGGATTCAGTTCTTTGGTGATGGTTAGCGCTTACAACAAACTGAATTGTATTTTAGTGTGTATTCTGAATTGATTTCTCCCCCCTAAATTATTAAGGAATATTTAAACTAGTTTAGTTCTTATTAATTAATTAATTCATTCATTCATTTATTTTGTGATACGGAGGATTGAACTCAGGGGCATTCTAGCTCTGAGCTATACCCTAGCCCTATTTTATTTTATTTTTCTAATTTTTAATTAATTATTTATTTATTTATTTATTTGCGGTACTGGAGATTGAACCCAGGGGCATTCTACCTCTGGGCTACACCCCCAGCCCTATTTTTTATTCTTTATTTTCAAACAGGGTCTCACTAAATTGCAGAGGGCCTCACTATAAGTTGCTGAGGCTGTCCTCGAACCTGTGATCCTCCTGTCTCAGCCTCCCAAGTACAGGGATTACAGGTGTGTGCCACCATGCCCACCTAGTTCTCCTTATTTGTTGATATATAATTCAGGAATTTATGAAAATTATATTTCAGATTAGTTTATATTTGGCAAATAGCTGTGTTGCAGGAGGCTAGGTCCACGGAGAACAAGAACAGTAGGAGAGCAGGTTTCTTTATTCACCGGTGTGGCTCAGTGAGAAAAGCTCCGGGTCTGGCCCCAAATGACGTCATCATGCAGATTATATAGCCCCAGAAGGACAGGTTTTGACTGGACAATAACAGGCAGGGGCACCAATACAGGGCTCAGGTCAGGTTTCGTTTCCACTTCCTGAGCTAGATTTCCTGTATTAGCATCCATGTGGCCGGGACTGGGTGGCACCATCCTGGGCCCCACATGGCCTAGGCTTTTTGCCTAGAGTCCTCTTCAAGGACATAGCTGAGCTCCTTCCTCAGCTGAATTCCTCAGCCTTGGAGGAAATACGCCTTCCTACCCCCACTGACTTGGGTTTATGCTAGTGGCTTGCTTTGGCCAATCAAACAAGAACAGATTTGGCAAGAGCAGAAGTTTAAATGAGCTTGGGGAGGGGGAATCGCTTGCCCTCTTGTGGTCCTATCATTTAGGAACAAAAGTCTCTAGAGCTAGAGAAACCACCTGGAGGTCTTGCCCCAAGTAGCCACCACCCTTTAACCACATCCCAGAACAGGAGACACATGAGATAGACCTAAACCTTCCTACAGCCTGAAATAGGGCCATTCCAGCCAATTCATAGACTTATCACCAAGAAAGTAAAGGTTATTATAAGTCACTAAAAATTGGAGTTGTTACACAGTGTTGTACAACAGAAACCTAACTACCATAGAAATCATATAGTGGTTAAAAAAGAAAGTCACTCTTTTTTTTGGTGGTAATGAGGATTGAACCCAGGGTCATTCTACCTCTGAGCTATACCCCCAGCCCTATTTTTTATTCTTTATTTTGAGACAGGGTCTTACTAAGATGCAGAGGGCCTCACTAAGTAGCTGAGGCTGGCTGTGAACCTGCGATCCTCCTGTCTCAGCCTCCCAAGTACTGGGATTACGTGCGCCACCACGTCCAGCTTGAAAGTCATGTTTACTAAAGACTTTCTATGTGCCAACTGGTTTATATCCATGAACCCCATAACATTTCAACAACCCCATGGTAGTGAGGCATGACAGAAGACCTGGGAACAGGAAGGAAAAAGGCCACGTGCATCACCTTCTGTGAGGTTGGGGGAGGTGAACAGGGAGGTGAGAGACTGGTGGGCACCAGGAAATCACCATCAGCCCACAAGATAACAATTCAAATTAAGGATCAAAATTGTGCAAAAGTTATCGGTTCCCCCAAACCCAATTCTGACTAATCATAAAAGAGTAGATGGAAAACCTCAGTTATGTCTCAAAGCCCATTTCCCAAGTCAGGCATGGTGGTGCACGCTTGTAATCCCAGTACTTGGGAGGCTGAGAGGCTGAGACAGGAAGATCACAGATTCGCGGCCAGTCTCAGGTATTTAGTGAGGCCCTCCACAACTTAGTGAGACCCTGTTTCAAAATAAGAAGTAAAATATGGCTGGGGGTGTAGCTTGGAGATAGAATGCCCCTGGGTTCCACCCCCCAGCACCAAAAAAAAAAAAAAAAAAAACCCAAACCCACTTCCCAAGAGCTTCAGTGGTTACTTTCTTTCCCAAAGGGGGTGTGGGGGAGCTGCTTTATCTTCTATCTTTCCCTGACTTAAAATAAACTTTCATATTTCTATACCCTTTGCTAGTTCTTGGATTTCATTCATCAAAATCCACTGGACAAGAACCCTGAAAGAGGAGACACCCCTGTTACAGTCATGGTGCATTGGCCAGGAAAGATGGAAGGGAAAGTGAAAAAAAAAAAAACTTTTTTCTGGGGCTTCTGCCATGGCTTCTTACAGGCTCAGATCAGGCAGTTTAATGCCATGTGGCTTACAGTTAGACTTAGTCTATACTGTGCCTCTTAAAATAAGAGCCAGCAAGGCACAGTGGCTGGAGTACCCACATGTGTAAAAGGGAAACAGAGCAAGTAAACAGGAAAAAAAAAAGGGCAGCGGTGCAGCTACTGCCACTACTGTGACGGCTGGCATTAAGATTTAGTCTGGCTAAAAGCTCACGGGTGGCACTGCAGTTATATGATTCCGCACCACTGTGGGCACCAAACCGCCTGTACGTGGAGGGCAAAGCCATCACCCCTCTGACTCATGCATTGATGCCACAGTGGTGAGAGGAGCAGTTGGTTTAAAGGTTGCGACCCACCCTAATTCCTCACTGAGAGCTGAGGCAAGCACACGCACACAGGAATTCCACCAGGTGGTCCACAGTCCCATGAGAAAAACAAGGGATTATCTTTGTGGCAGGCATGCAGATGTAGCTGCGCGAGGGTGTCAGATCACATGTGGGTCACTATTGATATACGGTTGGGGACTCCAGCTCTGGTCCTACCTGCAGTCAGAAAGTCACTTTTAGTTAACTTTGCATAGGAATGGATGGCTGCAGCAGCATGTTTTCTAAGCTAGTCAGAACTGGGGGTAAAAGAACAGCTGCTTGTTTGACCTGGACTCTAAAAATTTGGGACAGCTACCATTGGCCAGTTTCTGGCCATGGGGGGGGTGTTAAATCTCCACCCCACATGATGTGACAGGAAAAGGGACAAAGAAAAGCTTTCGACCAGCCCAAATTTAATATGCATGAGAATAATATGCCCAAATTTAATATGCATGATGCATGGCATGATGTCTGTTGTAAAGCCACCCCTCTGGGCCCATGTACATGTTGACTCTGGGAGGGTAAACTACCCCTTCTATGGTGTGACTGATAACATCTCACACCTAGGCCTCTGATGCTACTGGTCAAACTCACAAAGAACTTCTGCCCTGGATAGATAATGTTTAAATGTTTCTTGTAAAGGCCTGTAGGATAATTCTATTTTTCTAATGTGGTTTGTTCTCTTACACTCTGAAAACCAATTCTAGGATTTTAGGACTCCACATTCTAACCCCTCTCTAGCAAGAAGAAAAAAACAATAGTCTTCTTATGCAAGTGCCTATACGAATTTACAGCAGAATACAGCTTTTTTTTTAATTCTTTTTTTTTTTTTTGCGGTACCAGGGATTGAACCCAGGAGCGTTCTACCTCCGCACTACACCCTGGCCCTATTTTTTTATACTTTATTTTGAAACCGGGTCTCACGAAGTTGCAGAGGGCCTCACTAAGTAGAGAGAGAGAGAGAGAGAGAGAGAGAGCTGAGGCTGGCCACGAACCCGGATCCTCTGGTCTCCGCCTCCCAAAGTACTGGGATTACAAGTGTGCGCCACCACGGCCGGAAGAATACAGCTTTTACTACAGTAACTATGACCATTTCCCCTTTGAGCTCATGGATTTTTACACATTCACCTGGTTATGAGTGCATATATTTTCTGTTCTGATTTATTTTTGTTTTGTCTAACTAGAGTCTTTCTGGGTCTCTATCTTTTTGTTTTTTTCTCTCCTGCTGTCTTTATTCAGCAACTATTCAAGAATTAATTCTACTTTCTTGTCCCCAACCTGTTGATGTTGTTTATTGTGTAATATTTGTAATGTGTCTGTATATTGTTTACATGGTACCAAAAGTTATAAATAAATAAATGAGCATATAAATAAATGAGCGCTCATAAAATTAAACAAACATACACAAAGTCAAATGCCTTTGAGTTCACAAGACTTAAATAAATTTAACAACTTAGTAAATTTAAAATTTATTCATGAGGCCGGGCACACGCGTGGTGGCACACGCTTGTAATCCCAGTACTTTGGGAGGCGGAGACTGGAGGATCCGGGTTCGCGGCCAGCCTTAGCTCTCTCTCTCTCTCTCTTTCTCTCTCTCCCTGTCTCTCTCTCTCTCTCTCTCTATCTAGTGAGGCCCTCCGCAAGTTCGTGAGACCCAGTTTCAAAAATGAAGTATAAAAAAAAAATAGGGCCGGGGGTGTAGCGTGGAGGTAGAACACCCCTGGGTTCAATCCCCAGTACTGCAAAAAAAGAAATTTATTCATGAGATTAAAGTAAAAATATCCTTAAAATTACTAACACATACCTTTTTCCTAGGTAAATAGTCAATCAAGATTATGTTTACCTCTGTAGGATGTTTTCAAATACAATGTTTATCACTTTTAAAATTTTTTCTCTGGGAGGTAAAATATTTTAAGACACTAATGACAATTATCTGATGTCTTGATTTTCAGGGAATCTATAATTTGATTATTAAATTAAATTGGGTAAATACAAAATGCAATTAATGCTTTAAAATGCTCTTGGCTCCATAGGATCTAAAATAACATTTGGGTCTATTAAGTGGGTGCCTAAATTGTTGGTATATAGGAAAACAGTATTTCGAAATGGTTTTGTTTTTGTGTCTTTACTAAAAAATAACAAAGGTTGCTAGAAATCAGGGTTCAGGTCAATGTGTAATTTTGTATACATCGTTTTGATGGGAACAACTATCTATTCTTTTACCTGAGTACCCTAAAAAATTAGAGACAATGATCAGACCAATAAAACACTCCTTAACAATCTTTAGCTGATAGAGCTGCATGGAGATCTTTAAACCCTCTAAAAAGAGATGACAAATTTTATTGGACCAGATGCTGGACATCCTGAGTTTCATTCCCTTACTAGAAAGGGAATGAAAGGGAATGAAAAATCATCCTAGAAAGATTAAATACGGATAGACTATGAACACTTCCCTTTGGCAACAAAGGGAAGTCACAGGCAGGCAGCAATATGTGCTGCAGCTACCCTGGCACATTTGTGCCAGCGGCTGGAAATGGGTGCTGGCCTCACATCTTGCTAACACCCCACCACAGATGCATCACATATGTATCTGGCGGTTGTAACTAGGTTCCAGCTCTATGTCATGCTGGTAAGCATGGGTAAGTCCAGTAGACACAGTCTGCTTATGGCCATGCATTAATGGGAGCCACATTCACTATCCCAGGGGATGCCCTGGGACAAATCCAACAGTGGGAGAGATTACAGGATGCCTCTTTTCTCATCTGTCTTTCAGATGGGAAACAGTCCATCTGCCAAGCCTGCCAGCACCCTATTGAATTGCATATTAGGGAACTGGGGATCCATTGACCCCCAGACACTAAAGAAAGATGCCTAGTTTTTTTCCATGCCTGAATTTGGTAGTATGGATTAAGAGACAGAGCGGATGGCCACTGGAGGGAAATGTAAACAATGACACTATCTTTCAGCTGGATCTGTTTTGTAGGAGGAAAGAAGAGGATCTAAAGTTTGTGTTAAGGAAAATCCAGAACTATGCCAGGAAAGTAAATCAGATGTGGCCCTTCTGGCCACACTTACAGATCAATATTTGCCATACTACCAGAATCCAAACAGACAAAAGAAAACCCAATAAATAAAAGGGGACATTTATAGGCATGAGGTGCTATTAAAATAAAGAAAGTTAAAAGAAAGCGGGAAATGCTTTTAGGTGGAAAAGGATTTTGTAGGGCAATAGATTTATTCAAAAATAGCTGCATTATCCCATAGGGGAAAGGAAAGAAGAAAAGAAAAATCAGAATGTTAAGCAAGTCACAGAGGGTTTGAGAAAGTTGCAAATAATTACTAAAGGGTAAAACTTATAAAAGAAGTGTTTGTGATGAAGCTGGTTAGAATTAAAAGAAATAATTGGAAGGGGTTTCTAAAAGTCACATTAAATGCATTGATTCTATGTTTAAGACAATTAGAGTTTCTTAAGATATTGATCTGCTTTGGGCGAAATTTTACAAAAACAAGCCTAGAGAGCAAAAATTTTACATTTTATCAAGATAATTTCCTGTGTTTCCTGCTGTCTATTGACAATAATGTTTTAGATATTTGTGTTCCCAAAATGTACAGGACTTCTAAAATAGAAAATCTAAGAAAACACTTTACTAAGCTAATGGCATCTAAACAAAACAAAATAGTGATAGCCTTTCCAGGTTTATATTTCTATGTTCCTAATTGCATTATAACCATCTTCTTTATGCAAAAATACAAATGGGATTTGTTTTGCTCCTGATAATTCTGTTCTGTGTTTTTCTTATAAAACTATGTAACTGTTGTTTGTTAACATTTAACAAAAGTACAACACCCAGTGTTTTGAGATAATAGTTGTCACCTGCAAGACAGCTTAAAAGGATTGGTGAAACTGACCTTCTGGTTGTTCAATAACTGAGACTTAGAAAACAATCAAAAAATTAAAAACTAAGAAAAACAGCCAATATTTTGGTCCTAGTCCTCCAAGGTGAAATAGGACCCAGGGGAAGACCTTGCTAAAGGCCCCTGAAACTTCACTGAGTCATCTGACCCCCCAAAACAGGGAGATCACGAAGGCCCCAGAGACTGGGAGCCACCAGCACATACTCTGTAAAAAGGTCATCAGAGAGGAAAATGTCCTCTATGCTTCAAGTGAAGTCATGTGGTCAGCAAGAACATGACCTGTCTTAGAAGTGGCATAACTGAGCCGGGCATGGTGGCACATGCTTGTAATCCCAGTACTTGGGAGGCTGAGACTGGAGGATCCAGGTTTGCAGCCAGCCTCAGCTACTTAGTGAGGCCCTCCACAACTTAGTGGGACCCTGTTTCAAAAAAATTAAGAATAAAAAATAGGGCTGGGGGTGTAGCCCGGAGGTAGAATGCCCCTGGGTTCAATCCCTGGTACCACCAAAAAAAAAAAAAAAAAAAAAAAAA
>PVJS01062582.1:0-10699 GCA_004027185.1 Glis glis | reverse complement strand
TTCTCTAGTTCTCTCCATTTCCCTGCAAATGATGTGATTTTGTTCTTCTTTGTGGCTGCGTAAAATTCCATTGTGTACATATCCCATAGTTTTGTGATCCATTCATCTGTTGATGGACACCTTGGCTGGTTCCAAAGTTTGGCAATTGTGAATTGTGCAGCTATAAACATAGATACACATGCATTAGTCTGGTAATTAGTCATTTTTAAATTTCACTAACAGGCGTGTCAATATGTATCTACTACATAGGAATATATAGCTAAAGCAAACCAAAGATAAGTGAGGAGAAATATAAGTACAATAGATCATGACTGCCTAGTGAGAAAACAACCCTTCTTTGAAGATATCTATTAAATCTTATTGTATCTGCTGTATCATTTAGCAACACAAGAGCTGCCAAAAGAGATTGGTGTGGTTTTATGTAACACTCCCTTGCCTGGGGAGGGGGGTTAAGGGAGAGAGAGGGAAGAATTGCAGAGAAGAGTTTGGGGCTGAGCTCCCTATTTGGAGAGGCTCTGATCATCAACTGAGTTTAAGTGCAGCACTGTGAGCTCTGAAAACTATCACTTCTTTGACAATGAGCTGCCAAAAGTAGCTCCCTAGACTGAAAACCAAAATCATTGAAATGTTCCCAAGAGATGCAAGATTTGGGGGAAAACCAAGTTAATTATCCTGGAGTTTAACATAATCTCCCAGGTTTGATGATCGAGCTTCATCAGGGGAAAAGCTTCTCTTCAACAGCTTGCCAAAGTCTACCAGCAATTCAGAGACCCATAGAAATGGCTCAGAAGAAAATGGATCTCCTTCACAGCTGCCTCTTTAGTGTAGCATACCTGAATGTCTCATTCAAAGTCCACCTCTTTTCTCACTTCCTGGGTGAACTTAGTAGTTTCCAAACCTTCAACAACTATGAGGGAATAAACCCAACTTCATAAGGATAACCTAAAATAATACTACCACCATACTCTAAAAAGAGATGAGACTGAATGGATCAGAGAAATATGAATTTCTTCTCTTTTATATCTTCCTTCCAACCTATCATTGGTAATCCTCCTGAACCTGCCCCTTCCTCATCGTTCCCAGCCATGCCTTCATTATTAGTTTGAAACACTGCCATTGCAGACCTGCTTCCAAAAGGCAAATCAAAGTGTGTCATACTCCCTTCCCACTCTGCTCTCATGAAACAGGATGAGATAGGATAAGAACTCTGTAGGTATTTGTTTCAATGAATTTTTAGAAACCTGATAGGTTTATGCCTCTAATCCAATTAATTGTATTAGTCAATACAAAATGAAGAAGATGATGGAGCATTTTAATTTAAATAATCAAGTCCAATCTGTACATTGACAGGGCATTTTAAGACACAGGGGACAGGAGGAAAAAAATACAAGCAAGTTTTAGAGGAATAAAGGGAAATAAACTAGTATTTATTGAACAACCAGTATCTGTTAGGTCCTGTACCAGATATTTTGGGAAAAAAATGCCTCATTTCCTCATCACAGTGAAGCTATGAGGGAATATTTATATTTATCAGATACAAACAAAATAAGATCCAGAGAGAGTAAGTAATTTCCAAAGTCACAGAATAGCTAAGTAGCAGAAGCAAGGTTCCAACCATGCCTTCCTGACTCAAAAGTTGACTGTTTCACAGATACAGTTTTTGTTCAGGGAACTAATCACCCACAATAATGACAAATCCAAATGACAAGGCTGGTAGTTCTGTTTGGCTTCCTACAGGAACCCTGATGATTGATTCAGGAATGAGAACACCAATAAGAACTTGATTGTACCATAGACACAGAGGAAAACTCCTTTGGTGATTATTAATTTCCCCTAACTTTTAAATCAGAGTAACTCAGAACTGATATAATGGTAAAGCATATTTTCTCAAAGCTAAGGCTTACATCTGCACAAATGTCTAAGACTCAGGCATGCAAGTGAACACCTTCATAAGCCTCCTGCAAGGCAAGGCTGTATCTCCATTTAGAGGAACAGCATCACCCCTACCTCTTCTCCTTAAGGTGGACCCTCAAGAACCTATGCTTGCCTTTATCTCTTAGGCAAGTCCAAGTATCTGTACCCCCACACCCCAGCAGTGAGTTATAAACTTAAAGATGCAACAGAGTCACAAAATGGGAAGAATTTGGCTCTATTATAAGTCAAGTGCCTGATGGTGGTATCTATTTTTTCTTTAATTTACAGAATGCCAAGAAGTAACAAACTACTACACAAAGTGATTATTATCATGTAAGGCTTTGTTCCTGTTCTTTCTTATTTTCTTTTCTTATTTTGGTCTTTAATACAAACAGGTTTTTATTAAATGTTCATTTCATTTATCTATTACTTTAATCAGAAATTTCAGTGTGATGGGTTCTAGGATATGTGCCAATTCCACATGTACTTAGGGATACACACACACACACACACACACACAAACACATATATATATATATTATATGGAGAGAGAAAGACTCTATTGCCTTGCACATAGGAATTAAACTGAATGACAGAGATGATAACGATTTAATCTTCCTGGAAAAATGGAAGGCAGTTCCTTTCAACTAATTGCCACCTAGATGTCCTCTCTCAGGTCCTCACTCTACATATTGCTCCCTGGGCCCCCTTGTGTGCCCCCTCGTGTCTATACATTGGGATGGAAATAATGTGGTCCCTCTATAAATGAATATGAGATGATGGATGACAGAGAGCATACTGCATCAATACCCTGAGTGAATACCTTCCTAATCTAGACCAATATAGGAGCCACTGGCCACACATGGCATTATGCCCTTGAGCTGTGTCATGACCCAACCAGGATGTGCTGCCAGCACAAAATCCACACTAGAATTTGAAGGCTTGCCAAAAAACCTGCAGACTATTTCATTGATAGTGTTTTATATTAGTGAGGTGTTAGGACGTTAATTTAGATAAAATTACTTTTTGTAGCTACTAGAAAGTTAATATTACATGTGTGATTCAAGTTATCTTTCTATTGACATTACAGCTCATGACACACTAGCTTATCTCTTTCAGAGCTTGAAATCCAGTTGGCAGCCAGGCATTGTGGCATAAACTTGTAATCCCAGTACTTGGGAGGCTAAGATAGGATGGCAGGTTCATCTCTAGTCTCAACAATTTAAGGAGACTCTCAGCAATTTAGTGAGACCCTGTTTCAAAATGAAAAATAAAATAGGGCTAAGTGTATGACTCAGAGGAAGAATGTCCCTGGGTTCAATCTCCAGTACCACACACAACAAACAAACAAACAAACAAACAAACAAACAAATAAATACCAGTTGGCTAGGGTGAATTATAGTGGTAATAGACCAAGCAGGCAATGTAAAAACCTCTTAAAAAAGGGGGAAAATTAGAGAAATGGGACTGATGGCCCATTAAGCCAAATTTTGCTGGCTTGACTTTTATTCAGAGGCCAGACATTTAAGGGTAATTATATGAACACAGAGTTATGCACAGATATGTATGTGTCACACTAAATATGGCCTCTAGGTATTGTGCCACCTTCTCTCAGGGACTCCCTTGCAAAACCTACTAAAAACAAGATAAAACAAAAACCTCACTGCTGTTAACTGGCCAGTGCAGGGCTCCTATTATTTTCTGATGATAAATTCCACAGTTTTTAACATAAAAGAACATTATGGCATTTGAAAAATTTGGCAACTATCACTTTAAATGTCTAAATCTTCCTTATACCCCAGTGGTCCAAATTTCCAGAAACCTAGATTTTTTTTTCACTTCTCTGTTTCTCCCTGGTAGAAATAATATGATTCGGCTGGTTCTAAGTAGGGGACCGAATAAGCAAAATTCACGCCTATTCTCTAAATCTCATTTAGTCAATAGTTTAAGTCAGAGCTGCTAACAAAGTAAAAAAGAAAACCAGTTTGAATTTCATCTATTTTCCATCTTTTATCCACCTAATGGTTGAAGACACATGAGCCAGATGGCACCTGGCCAAAGCAACAGAAAGAGCACCCTAACTTGGGTCATATCTGGGTTCTAATCCCAGCTCTGAGCTTACAAGAACCACCATGTGGTCATCTTGTTACTCTGAAAGATTGTGGTGAGGATTAAAGTAAATGGCACATGCAGAACACAGTGCATGGCACACAGAAGATTCTTATTGGAAATTAGACTCCACTTGCCTTCCTCTCTGTTATAAAGAATCCTGTGTCTGTACATTCACATAATACCATACTGATCAACACTGATTCATTCTCCTCCTCTCTCCCTCTCCCTTTCTCTTTGCCATGCTGGGGATCAAACCCAGGGCCTTGTACTTACTAAGCAAGCCCTCTACCACTGAGCTACAGTCTGGCCCTAACACTGATTCTCTTTCAAAATGCTAGGCTTGGTGAGGTCACAATGACTGATCACATTATCAGCTCCTTCAGTTATATGGATGAATTTGCTTTTCACACTTATGGAAATGATGGATGTTGCATAGGATAAAGCTACAGACTTTTCCAAGGTTGAGCTATTACATTTTAAAATGTCCTCAAAGAGCCGGGCGTGGTGGCACACGCTTGTAATCCCAGTACTTTGGGAGGCGGAGATCGGAGGATCCGGGTTCGCGGCCAACCTCAGCACGCATAAGCGCGCAATCGATCGATCGATCTATCTCTCTCTCCCTCTCTCCCTCTCTCTCTCTGTCTCTCTGTCTCTGTCTCTCTCTCTCTCTACCTAGTGAGGCCCTCCACAACTTCATGAGACCCGGTTTCAAAAATAAAGCATAAAAAAAATAGGGCTGGGGGTGTAGCGCGGAGGTAGAATGCCCCTGCGTTCAATCCCCGGTACTGCAAAAAAAAAAAAAAAATGTCCTCAAAGCAGCTGCCTACATCCTTACTTTCTGAGGATGGGAAAGAACAGCAAACAGGAGAATCACTTACCTCCCAGAGCCCCACAGGCTCCCTGACTGACAGAGTACACACAGCCAAGGTTACTCAATACCTGATGCTTCCATTCCCACCTCTCACAAGACCTAACTTGTTAATCAATAGAGCTTTCTACAACTGGGTCAACAGAGCAAAAAAACTAGTACATTCCCAAGTAGAGCAAGGTTCTTTTTTCTCCCTTACTTGTCTTTTAGAAATTGAACTCTGGCATGTTTTATAGTCTATAATTTTGAGATTATGAATCCCCTCTTCTCAGGTGACATTTACAAGAATCTGACTTGCATGCAAAAAAAGTACACTTTACAGTGTATTACTACTCTGCCTTGTTCCATGAAGCTCCTACTTCTCTCACTGATTTTCCACCTGCTTTATTTTATTATAATCTTGATTCACCCCATATGACATTTTTTATAAACAGTAATAGTATTAACCCAATAATTTCTGCAGCAAAATTCCACTCATTATTTCTCTTCTCCCTGTTTCTCGTATTCCCCTTTTCTTTTTCTCTGTGATAAGAAATATAATCCCCAATATAAAAAAATTTCCCTCTTTACTCTGATTAGAACTGCCCAGCCAAAGTTCTTGAGTTTGAAGCCAGAGCAGGCCATTGGTTCCTGCATGCAGAATACCCAGAGACTTCAACACTCTGAATAAGCATCTGTTAGATGCCAGTTCTCCAGAAAATAAGGCTGGGCTGGGGTGTTATAGCTCAGAAGTAGAATGCCCCATGGGTTCAATCCCCAGCATCAAAAAAAAAGCATACTCATTCTATTTTTACAAAGCGGGAAGCAATCTTTGCTATCTCTAACTCTAGATATATCGATGTGGTTAAGAGATGTAGGTTTCTTAGATTACAGATATTAGTCTATAATTAGAATTAAAAAGAATTAATGAAACAGTGACCCAAATAGCAAGACACACTGACAACTCAGCACAAGGCATTTAATGCAATGTAATAAATGCTTTTGGGAAACTACTAGAACACTATATTTAGGTACACTTTAGCACATTCTCTTCTAACAACATAAAAACATTGTGTGTATGTGTGTATGTGTATGTGTGTGTGTGTGTGTGTGTGTGTGTGTTACTGGGGATTGAAACCAGGGGCATTCTACCTCCAAGCTACACCCACAACCCTTTTTTTAAATATTTTTATCTTGAAACAGGGCCCTGTTAAGTTATGGAGGGCCCCACTAAGTAGCTGAGGCTGGCCTTGAACCTGCAATCCTCCTGTCTCAGTCTCCCAAGTACTGGGATTACAGGTGTGTGCCATCATGCCTGGCTACATAAAAACATTTCTAAGCGTTTCTCTCTGACTCCTCAGGAAATCATCAACTATATTTCCAAAAGAATATAACCTTTCTTCAACCTCTCTGGACAGCAGAAGTGTTGGCAGCTGATCTGCTGCTCACTCTGACTAGCCATATGACCTGAGACAAGTCACTTCCCTCATCACTTTAGCATACTCATCTTTAAGTTGGGGTGGGAACAGAGCATGTGTACCACCCCATGGCAAAGTATGTTCTAGCTCTGCTCTGTGGCGGTGATTCTAGAACTCTATTAGGGAAACAATGGGTGCAGCTGTAGGGAGGGGTGGGAGAAAGAGAGACATCTGTCAAACACATTTGATGCTTTAATTACCCCCCATTTGTCCTTTCTCTGCAATTTCAAGATAATAGTGGCCATTCATTAAGATCTTGATAATAGGATGAACAGATATTGTTGGCTAGACCTTATAGATGAAAATAACTGAAGCCTGTGGAGGTTAACCTACCCCAAATGACAGAAGTAACAATCCCAGTGACTGCTCCCTCTCCAGGGCTCTCCAGCACTTTTTAAGTTCTTCTATGACTTTATCACATCACCTTAGTAATACCTTTCTCCATTTCTTGGCCTTTCTCACTGAAGCTCCAATGCTTAGCACCAGGCCTGGAAGATAAGAAGTACTCTTAAGAGTACAGAAGGCAGAGACAGCCTTTTTATGAAGAATATAGATATTTCATATACAGAAGAAACTTCAAAAATTCTATTTATATATTGCTGAGTGGACTAAAGGTCTGGCCTTTATATTAAACTACTCTTTTCTTTCCAGAATAAGAACAGAGTCATCTGACAGATTCATAAGCTAATGGTGAGAAAAGATTGTGTGCCTTTGACTCTCAGACTCAGCTATTTTTTATTTGTGTTTATATTTTGATGAGTTGGAAAAATTTCCCTTCATTTTAAGTATGTCATAATTCTTATCCAAACAGCTCCACCAATTTTGGCCTATGCCACCATATCTTTTTTTCCTCATCCACATTAATTATATTATAAAAATCTCAAACATTTCACAATGTAAAAATAATTTTAGAACCAATACCCATATTCTCATACTAGATTCTACCATTAACATTTTACTATACATGCTTTATAACATATCCATCCATTTATCTCTCTCATCATGCATCCAGCAATCCATTTTATTTGTTGATGCATTTCAAAATAAATTGCATGTATCTTTCTACTTCTCCCAAACACTTCAACATATGTATCTATGCTATTTTGTCTTTCACAATCACATTAAGCCGCTGTATCCTGCATTTTCTACTGAATCTCAGAGTAAGCTCTTTTTGTTTCCTATGGATTTTTTTTCTGGGGGTGGGGTGGGGAATCACTTGCCATTGAAATTGAGGCCCCAAACCTACCCATTATTGACTGATCAAGAAGAAAGCAGGTTAAGAGGTAGGACAGTGAAAATGAAAGACCTAAATATTTTTGAATACATAAAATTATTGAGCGAATGCTACATAAAATTAAAATGCCAGCCTCTGTTCTTCATTCAAGGAGACAATGAAAATCATATTGGCATTTGCTTTGCAACTTTATGCATCGACAAATGATGGCATGTCAATTTAGATCATTAGAACATCATTACTAAGACTTAGGTCCACAAGTTTGGATAAGGAAGGCAACCATGACATTTTGCAGTCTGGGTCAAGTGCTTGCCAAGGGCAAAACTCCAGGTCTGTACCATCCCCCTGCTCATTACATGCCAGTTCAGAATGGACATAAGGCCAAGCTAGGAAATAATGCAAACAATAATTTTCAAACTTAATGATCTAAAATAATTACAGCAAAGGTAGTAGTTGTTTGCAAGTGGTTTGGCAAAACCAAAACACCAATGAAGAAAAAAATGTTTTAAACCCTTTAAATAATCCTGTTTAAGTCCTAAGCTCAGGTGGTACGTTTTCTACCTCAATGTCACCTATTCTGTTAGAAATCCTCCCTTCCTCCTAGAAATTTCTAGTATTCATGCATCATATCATGACAAGCACAAATTTTACTTCTTCTATGAAGCTTTCCTGGTCTTTTCCCAGAAGGGTTTTCTCTGTTCAGTTCTCATATCAATTGTTCATGTACTAATTATTATGTTTATAATTTTATTTATAATGAGTTCATTATATGTGCATCTGCCCCATCAAGAGCACACTACTCCTTTGTCATTATACAAAAATGCCAACCATGATGCTTGGTTTCTAGTAGATGCTCCAGGGATGATGAATAAAGTTGAGGCCCATGCCAACTCATTTCAAGCCAGTTGATATGAAAGGAACATCCTGAGATCCTTCTTCTGAGAATCTATTGGCCAACCAAAAAGGAAAAAATAGAAGGCTAATAGCAGACAGTAATACGAGCTTAGGTTCTAGAAACCCAAACAAAAATTTATAAAGCTTGTTTCTTACAGAGCCCCCAAATTAACAGATCCTAACTGAATCACAGGTCACCACTGAAATACAGGGCTATTTAGGTGGGCTTTTTATCTTGGCCAAATAGTATTCGAAAAAGGATACCCCCACCTTTCTTGACAGGAAAGCAAAAACATTTAATAGACTGTAAGACTTGGTTTTATGTCATGCCATTCTTTTGATCAAAAGATGCTTTCATATTCGTTTTGAACCTTGTGCATTTTACTTCTGAATATGTATGGAAACAGGAACTTGGATGGCAAGGAAACTATGCCATCCTGCTCATTGTCCTGGGGGAAGTGGCATTGTGGGTCTCTGTCATGTTCTGCAATTTCTTTTCCCACATCAATTTATCAGAACAGGTTTCCTAGCACAACAGTGACACTGCTTGCATTTCCCTGGTAAATTTGTCAGCTCCTGTCATTATCAATCTGAATTTGGATATTTTTAGCCAGACTGGGAAGAGAACAGTTCTCCCGAGACTCAATGTCAAAGCTGCTGTATGAGTCAACCCAGCAAGGGGCTGGAGAGCTCCAATCTCAGCTATTGTGCTTTTTTCTTGGAGCCGGGATCACCTCTCTGGCTCTCTGCCAGCAATGCTGTGTTGGCTGCTCCATCTCAAGGGGCCAGAGCATTTGGCAATGCAATGTAAGCTGAGCCACCCGAGGGCTTTTCCCTGACCAATGATCGCTCAGGTGAAGAAGAAAATTCTCTGAAGGGAAAATTGGGAGGCCTTAAAGAGTGGATTCCCAAATTCAAAGTGTAGGTGAAGTACATGAGATAAACAGGGGGAGAAGTCAGCCTCAAATGCATTTCAATCTGGAATTCTGATTTTTACAGCTATTTCCCCAACTTTCTCAATGAACAGATGAAGACAGGAACTACAGCACTCTCCCCAAATCCCTCCAACCTGACAAATGAGCAAAATATTACCGTGAAGTTAATAAGAGGATTAACTGTCACCGAGTGCAGTGTACCATATTATCCTAATCACTGTTATTTTCCATGACTCATATTTGAGGCCATTTCAATACAAGTGTCAGTTTGGAAAGTGATTTTCACAGTACCCTTTAGTCATATTTCTATTGTTTTTCTCGGTTATTAAAACACCATACTGACCCTGGAGAAGCCAAAATGTCCAGGGCTGATAGAATGCAAGTTTACAAAGGCAGTAAAAACATACAGCCTGTCTTTGCCTTCTCTGGACTTGTCCCCAAGGTGGAAGGCATATGCCATAAGGTTAGAAAACATGGGATGAGAGGGATTATCCCCAGTTAATCAGGGAAAACAGGCAGCCAAAAAAAATAAAATCAGAAAAAAACTTAAAAACTAAGAATAACACGGAATATTAGAAAGGTTGACTAGTTGACTGAGCTTTGCTTTTTCAGCAGCAAGGAAGGTTCGAGCAGCCCCTCATTGACCCGTTCCAGTTCCAGCTGCCACTTGGTCAGTGTGATTTTTACCAATTTGTTTTCCCAGTCCCTGGGGAGAAATAGCCAGAGAAATTTGTTTCCCTGTTAACGAATCTAGGAAAGAATCTTCCCTTCAGTTTTGTTCCCATCTTCAACTCTATATTCTCCAAATGTACTATCTCGGGAAGGACATCATGGGATATGAAGTCTAAAGGCAATGCTATTAAAAGACAAGGAATCCAAGTATGGGGGCACAAGCCTGTAATCCCAGTACTTGGGAGGCTGAAACAGGAGGATCGCAGTTTGAAGCCAGCCTCAGCAACTTTAGCAACTTAATGAGACCCTGTTTCAAAAATTTTAAAAAGTTGTTGGGCATGGTGGCTCATGCCTGTAATCCCAGTATCTGGGAGGCTGAGACAGGAGGATTGCATGTTCAAGGATAGTCTCAGCAATGTAGTGAAACTCTCTGTGACCTTGTAAGACCCTATTTCAAAACAAAAAATAAAAAGGGGTGGGGTTGTAGCTTGGAGGTAGAATGCCCCTGGGTTTAATCCCTAGTATGAAAGAAAGAAAAGAAAAGAAAAAACAGGGAGGGAGGGAAGGAGGGAGGGAGGGAGGGAGGGAAGGAGGGAGGGAGGGAGGGAAGAAA
>PVJS01062581.1:0-10699 GCA_004027185.1 Glis glis | reverse complement strand
TGTTTATAAGATAAATAATCAATACTTTAAAAGTGGTAAAATGATAGTGACTATTTTTCTTGGCATATCCGGTTAAAAACTTAATCAGGTTCATCTGGATGGGGAACATAAAGTATCTGATTTAAGAATATGTACATTGTAGCCGGGCGTGGTGGCACACACCTGTAATCCCAGTACTTGGGAGGCTGAGACAGGAGGATCACAGGTTTGAGGGCAGCCTCAGCAAGTAGTGAGACTCTTATCAACCCAGTGAGACCCTGTTTCCAAATAAGAAATAAAATCAGTCTGGGGATATAGCTTGAAGGTAGAACGCCTCTGGGTTCAATCCCCAGTACCACACACACACACACACACACACACACACACACACACACACAAATAATAAAATAGGATCAGGCTGGAGGTGTAGCTCAGAGGTAGGATGCCCCTCTAGAATACTACATCCCCAGATCAGAACCTGTGATCCTCCCATCTCAGCCTCCCAAGTACTGGGATTACAGGCATGAGCCATTGTGCCTGACTAAAAAGATTTACTTATAACTCATAACATTAATCACCAACTAATAATTGTATAATTATTAAATAAGCTCATCTTCCTGTCTCTGCCTCCCAAGTACTGGGATTCCAGGTGTGTGCCACCATGCTGCACACTGTTTTACATTTTTGCAAATCACTTATGGGTCAGGATTCTGCTCTCTGTTCCTGAATTCCATCAGTTTCTTTTTGTGTGTGTGTGTGTGTGGTACCGGGGATTGAACCTGAGCTACATCCCCGGCCCTATTTTTTATACTTTATTTTGAAACCGGGTCTCACGAAGTTGCAGAGGCCTCACTAAGTAGCTGAGGCTGGCCGCGAACCCTGATCCTCTGGTCTTCGCCTCCCAAGTACTGCATCAGTTTCAATATCATACCTTTTTTTTTTTTTTTTGCGGTACTGGGGATTGAACGCTATGCCCCCGGCCCTATTTTTTATACTTTATTTTTGAAACTGGGTCTCACAAAGTTGCGGAGGGCCTCACTAAGGAGAGAGATAGAGAGAGAGACAGAGAGAGACAGAGAGAGAGAGAGAGAGACAGAGAGACAGGGAGAGAGAGAGCTGAGGCTGGCCGCGAACCCAGATCCTCCGGTCTCCCCCTCCCAAAGTACTGGGATTGCAAGCGTGTGCCACCACGCCCAGTTTATCATACCTTTTTTTTTATTGGTACTGGGGATTGAACCCAGGGGCATTCTACCTCCGGACTATACCTCCAGCCTTATTTTTTATTCCTTATTTTGAAACAGGGTCTCACTAAGTTGTAGAGGGCCTCACTAAGTAGCTGAGGCTGACCGCGAACCCGGATCCTCTGGTCTCAGCCTCCCAAGTACTGGGATTACAAGCATGCGACACCATGCCCAGCAATATCACACCTTTTGTAGCCTCACTCCACTGTTGGTTGGGTATGGTGGTACACACCTGTAAACCCCAGTATTTGGGAGGCTGAGATATGAGGATCACAGTTTCGAAGCCAGCCTTAGCAACATATCGAGGCCCTCAGCAACTTAGAGAGACCTTGTTTCAAAATAAAATAGGGCTGGGGTGTAGCTTGGAGGAAGTCGAATGCCCCTGGGTTCAATCCCTAGTACCAAAACCAAACAAAAAACTTCCACTGTCCACTCAGGAAAGAATGAGGGTGAATAAAGCAAAGGTATTATTATTATTATTAAAATAGTTTTGAGCTGGGTGTGATGGTGCAGGCCTGTAATCCCAGTACTTGGGAGGCTGAGACAGGCGGACAGCAGGTTCCAGGACAGCCTCAGCAAGCAGTGAGACTCATCAACCTAGCGAGACCCTATAAAATAGGGCTGGGAGTGTAGCTTGGAGGTAGAGTGCCCCTGGGTTCAATCTCCACTACTACACACACACACAAACAAAAATAGTTTTGACTGTGGGAACCACTTGGAAGGATCTTGAGAGCCCCTGGGATTCCCTGGAATCTACTTTGAGAATTATTGCTGTAGGGCTTTGTCAGCTATGGTAGGAATTTTGAAGAACTTGGACAGGAAGCAAATCAAGACTTTTTTTTTTTTTTGTACTGGGGATTGAACCCAGTGGCATTCTACTTCTGAGCTACACCTTGAGACCTACTTTATTTTTTATTTTGAAACAGAGTCTAAGTTACTGAGGGCCTCACTAAGTTGCTAAGGCTGGTCTCAAACCTGTGATCTTCCTGTCTCCTCCTGGGGGTGTAGCTCAAAGGTAGAATGCCCCTGGGTTCAATATTCAGTACCAAAAAAAAAAAAAATACTGGGATTGCAGGCGTGCGCCACAGCGCTGAGCTTAGATCCATCAAGACTTTTGAGCAGCATCTCGGGCTGTGGTTGCAAGAAGGGGCTATGGGAGCCAGAGGGGAAGCTAGGAGCCCGGTGGGTCACTGGGGCAACTCTTTTCCAAGATGGGCGCGGCCCTGGGGCTGGGCCCAAATTCCGCATGGGGCGTGGGACGCACAGATATCTAGGAACATGGAGGGGCTAATTAGCTGAGCCCAGGGAGAGCCTCAGACTGGTAAGCACGAGTGGATGGCTTGGGGGGGCTGCTTAAAATTGGGAGGGGCTGAGATCACTTAGAAGAGATAAGAGCCCAAGCTGAGCCCCAGCCTGAGAAGGCAGCAGGGCGCACAGGGTGGCTGCTGGGCCTGCAGCAGCCTCACCAGGAATATGCTAGAAATGCAGACTCCCAGTCCCCCCACCTGTGCCTGCTGCCCGTGGCTCAGGTGAGACCGGTCCCCCCGCAGGTGCACGCGTACATCATCAGCTACCTGAAGAAGGAGATGCCCTCGGTGTTTGGGAAGGAGAACAAGAAGAAGCAGCTGATCCTCAAGCTGCCCGTCATCTTTGCTAAGATCCAGCTGGAGCATCACATATCCCCCGGAGACTTCCCCGACTGCCAGAAGATGCAGGTGGGGCACCCACGGGGCGTCAGGGTGATGAAGGCCACCTCCAGTGAGCGCCGGGGTGGGACCCGCAAAGCCCTGGGATGGTGGCAGATGCCGGGGCGCGCCTCCTGCACCTCTCCTGCCCATGGTTTTTTTTTTTTTTTTTTTTTGCCGTACCGGGGATTGAACCCAGGGCATTCTACCGGGTCTCACGAAGTTGCGGAGGGCCTCACTAAGGAGAGAGAGAGAGAGAGAGAGAGAGAGAGAGAGCTGAGACTGGCCGCAAACCTGGATCCTCCGGTCTCCGCCTCCCAAAGTACTGGGATTACAAGCGTGCACCACCACGCCCGGCTGCCCATGGTTTTATGAGTTAGGATAATGGAGTGAAGAGAAAACCTACAGGAATAGTGGATTAATTAATAAGTGTTTTTCTCTCCTTCTTAAAAGTCCCAGAATATGGTCTAGGGCTGGTTTGGTGCTTTGTAGAGCCAGGGTTCTAGTCCCTCTTCTGTCTTATTTTTCTTCCTTGCCTGGCCTCCAGTCCCAAGAAACCTCATGGTACAAAATAGCTGCAAAAAACTCCAGCCATTTTGTCTGCATTTCAGCCAGAAAGAAGCGGGAGGGGAAGAGAGGGGGTGTATTCTCTCTTTTTTTTTTTTCTTTGCAGTACCGGGGATTGAACCCAGGGGCATTCTACCTCCGAGCTACACCCCCAGCTATATTTTTTTATCCTTTATTTTGAAACCGGGTCTCACGAAGTTGCGGAGGGCCTCACTAAGTAGCTGAGGCTGGCCGCAAACCCAGATCCTCTGGTCTCCGCCTCCCAAGTACTGGGATTACAAGCGTGCGCCACCACGCCTGGCCATATTCTCTTTTTTATATTTATTTATTTTTTATTTTGGGTACTAGGGATTAAGCCCAGGGGCATTCTATCTCTGAGCTACACCCCCCAGCCCTTTTTATTTTTTATTTTGAAACAGGGTCTTGCTAAATTATTGAGGCTGGCCTTGAACCTGCCATCCTCCTTCCTTAGCCTTCCAAGTACTAGGATTACAGGCTTGTGTCATCACACACAGTTTATAGTCTTTTTTTTTTTTTTTTTTTTTTTTGGTACTGAGGATTGAACCCAGAGGCATTCTATCTCTGAGCTATACCCACAGCCCTATTTTTCTTTCTTTTTTATTTATTTATTATTTGGTACTGGAGATGGAACCCAGAGGCATTCCACCTCCAAGTTATACCCCCAATCTGATTTTTTTACTTCTTATTTTTTGAAACAGGGTCTCACTAAGTTGCAGAGGGCCTCATTAAGTTGCCAAGGTTGGCTTTGAACCTGTGATCCTCCTGTTTTAGCCTCCCAAGTATTGGGATTACAAGCATGCACCACCATGCCCGGCTCTATTTTATTTTTTTGTTGAAACAGGGCCCCACTAAAACAGGGCCGCACTAAATTGCTGAGGCTGGCCACGAACCTGTGATCCTCCTGTCTCAGCCTCCCAAGTACTGGGATTACAAGGGTGCACCACCACACCCGGCTCCTATTTTTTTTTTTTTTTTGCGGTACCGGGGATTGAACCCAGGGGCGTTCCACCTCCGCGCTACACCCCCGGCCCTATTTTTTATACTTTATTTTGAAACCGGGTCTAACGAAGTTGAGGAGGGCCTCACTAAGTAGAGAGAGAGAGAGAGTGAGTGAGAGAGAGAGAGAGCTGAGGCAGGCTGCGAACCCGGATCCTCCGGTCTCCGCCTCCCAAAGTACTGGGATTACAAGCATGCGCCACCATGCCTGGCGCCTATTTTATTTTTTATTTTGTTTGTTTGCTTTTTGGTGCTGGGGATTGAACCCAGGGGCATTCTACCTCTGAGCTACACTTCCATCCCTATTTTTTTATTGTTGTTTTTAGGGTACGGGGGATTGAACCCAGGGGCATTCTACCTCTGGGCTACACACCCAGCCCTATTTTTTCTTCTTTATTTTGAAATAGGGTCTCACTAAGTTGCAGAGGGCCTCACTAAGTAGCTAAGGTTGGCCGCGAACCCGGATCCTCCGAACTCAGCCTCCCAAGTACTGGGATTACAAGCATGTGCCACCACACCGGGCTCCTATTTTATTTTTTATTTTGCAACAGGGTCTCACTAAGTTGCAGAGGGCCTAAGTTGCTGAGGCTGGCTGCAAACCTGCAATTCTGTCTCAGCCTCCCAAGTACTAGGATTACAAACGTGAGCCACCACACCTGGCTTGTTTCATTTTGAAACAGGGTCTCAGTAGGTTGCTGAGAGTCTCACTACATTGGTGAGTCTATCCTCTAACATGTGACCCTCCTGTTTTAGCCTCCCAAGTACTGGGATTACAGGCATGTGCCACCATGCCCGGCTTTTATTTTTTATTTTGAAACAGGTCTCACTAAGTTGCTAAGGCTGGCCTCAAACCTGTGATCCTCCTGTCTCAGTCTCCCAGGTACTTGGCTTACAAGCGTGCACCGTACCCAACTCAGCTCTTTTTTTTTTTTTTTGAGATGGGGTCTTGCTATGTGGGTGGGATTGAATTTTTTTAACTTGTAAAATAGGAGGGCCGGCAGGTATGCTCTGGTAAAGCTACATCTGATGCTAAAATACTGAAATCCTCCTCTACTATCTGGTAAGGGGCCACTGCTTCAAGTCGTCTCATCAGAGGACCCCCAAACTCACTTCCATCTGTTAATTCTGGGGTTCCAGGGAGGGCCTCAGGACCCTGTTGATCAAGTTATCTTCTAAGGCTGTTTTTTTACTTTATAGAGCTAAAAACCTTGTCTGTGTGTGTGTGTGGCACTGGGGATTGAACCCAGGGGCATTCTACCTCAGAGCTACACTCCCAACCCTATTTTATTTTTATTTGGAGACAGGTTCTGGATAGGTTGATGAGAGTCTCACTACTTGCTGAGACTATCCTCAAACCTGCAATCCTTCTGAATCAGCCTCCCAAATACTGGGATTACAGGTGTGTGCCACCACGCCCAGCTCAACCTTGTCTCTTTTTTTTTTTTTTTGTGGTACCGGGGATTGAACCCAGGGGCGTTCTACCTCCGTGCTACACCCCCCGGTCCTATCCTATTTTTTTATACTTTATTTTGAAACAGGGTCTCATGAAGTTGCGGAGGGTCTCACTAGGTAAAGAGAGAGAGAGAGAGAGAGAGAGAGAGAGACAGGGAAAGAGAGAGAGAGAGAGAGAGCGCGAGCGAGCGAGCTGAGGCCGGCTACTAACCCGGATCCTCCATCTCCGCCTCCCAAAGTACTGGGATTACAAGCGTGCGCCATCACGCCCGGCTCAACCTTGTCTCTTTCTGTCTTCTTTTCCATTCCTGGCTGCCAGGCCCAGGAAACCTGGTGGTACATAATGGCTGCAGAAACGCCAGCCATTGTGTCTGCATTCTAGCCAGCAAAAGTGGGAGACAAGAAGGAAAGGGCGAGAGCGCCCTATTGGAATGAGTTGTTCAAATGCTTCTTTCTGTACCCGTTGGTAAAGAGCTGGCACCCTGAATTCAGTGTCCTGGTCCCCACTACAGGAGTTGTTGATGGCCCATGACTTCACCAAGTTCCACTCACTGAAGCCCAAGCTGCTGGAGGCGCTGGACGAAATGCTGACGCACGACATCGCCAAGCTCATGCCGCTGCTGCGCCAGGAGGAGCTGGAGAGCACGGAGGCGGGCGTGCAGGGCGGCGCCTTCGAGGGCACCCACATGGGCCCCTTCGTGGAGCGCGGGCCTGACGAGGCGCTGGAGGATGGCGAGGAGGGCTCGGACGACGAGGCCGAGTGGGTGGTGACCAAGGACAAGTCCAAATACGACGAGATCTTCTACAACCTGGCTCCGGCGGACGGCAAGCTGAGCGGCTCCAAGGCCAAGACCTGGATGGTGGGCACCAAGCTCCCCAACTCAGTGCTCGGCCGCATCTGGAAGCTGAGCGACGTCGATCGCGACGGCATGCTGGACGACGAGGAGTTCGCCCTGGCCAGCCACCTCATCGAGGCCAAGCTTGAGGGCCACGGGCTGCCCACCAACCTGCCCCGGCGCCTCGTGCCGCCCTCCAAGCGGCGCCACAAGGGCTCTGCCGAGTGAGCCGGCCGGGCCGCGGGCCCTCCCTCTCACTTGCCCTGCTGTGGCTCCCCAGCTCCAGTTGGCTGCCCTGCACATCCTCACCCCGGCCCACACGCGCCCTGCCTGCCCACCTGCCCAGCTGTAAGGACTGGTCTGGGGGTCTCCCTGCCCCACCTCCAGACACTCTAGTCAAAGCATTTAGTGGGGACCAGGGGGAGGGCAGGGCTTCTCCATCCACCCTTGGCACCTCCGCCCTGATACACTTGGGCACCTCACACGGACACTGACACAGGTATCCATCCGTTCAGCATTCATTCAAATATTTATTGAGCACCTAGCGTGCCCGGCCCCACAGAGCTGACATTCTCAGGAGAGAGTGGCTACTTAGTTGCACAAACACACGCTGATTCCGGGCAGGACCCCTCTTCCCTTCCCATCAATGAGTGGCCACTTGGTTGAAATGACAAATTTTCCCTTTTCACCAGGTGTGGTGGCACATCTGTAATCCCAGTACTTGGTAGGATCGCAGGTTCAAGGCCAGCCTCAGCAATTTAGCGAGGCCCTCAGCAACTTAGTGAGACCCTGTTTCAAAATAAAAAATAAATAGGGCTAGGGGTGTTAGCTCACAGGCAGAATGCCCCTGGGTTCAATTCCCAGTACCAAAAAAAAAAAAAAAAATCCTTTTGGCCCCTCTTCCCCTTGCCCTGGCAGGCAAGGACCCCCTCCGCATCAGTCCTCAGGGCTTGGGACCATTGGGGCCAGGAAAGGAGACAAGACCTCCTACTTCCTCAGCTGGACCCCTCTTCAGCCCCCTCCTCTCGCCTTTCAGGGAAAACCCAAAAGTTCCCCGGTTTCTTTAGTAAGGATCCTGCATTAGGTAGTAAAGCCCCTTCCATCCTGCCCCTCCCGACGGTATTTCTGTCCCCTGCCCACCTGCCCTGGATTGACATGCCCAGCCTGCCCCTGGCCCCGGCAGGCTCCCGGAATTTTTCAGGGATGTCGTGGGGGGCGGGTTTCTTGGTGCTACAGCCCTCCCCCTCCCTAAGGGGACCCCCACGCCTTTTCGTGCCTTCGTCACGCTTCAGTGCTTGACCCTGGTGGGGACCCCATGGAAAGATGGGGAAGATCGAACCGCTGGAGACGACGCGGCTCCAGGTTTCCCGCTGGGATTCCCGCGCCCGCCGCGCCCCCATGCTGGGAGGGTCCTGTGAACCGAACGTGACCCCACTGCGAATAAAGCCCGGCTTCGTCCAGGTCTGGTCGGCTGTCCGGGGCGGGGCCGTGACTCACCGCGGCGGAGCGGGTGACTCAGCCGGGCGGGGGCCGGGCCGGCATACTTTCCGAAGAGCAGTGGCTCTGGGGCCTCCCCCGGGACGCCTCCCGCCGCGGGGCCTGGGAACGCGAGTTCGGGCACGGCGGCCCCACGCGCACTGGCACCGGGCCGGGACGCGCGGGCTCGGGGACGGGACGGGGACGGGGACGCGCGGGCTCGGGGACGGGGACGGGGCGGGGACGGGGACGCGCGGGCTCGGGGACGGGGACGCGCGGGCTCGGGGACGGGGACGGGGACGGGGCGGGGACAGGGCGGAGAGGGCGCGGCCTGGACACCGAGCGCGCCGCCGCGCAGCCCACCGCCCGCACCCGCCGGCCTGCGCGCCTCCGGGGTTCGCGCCGCGTTCGCCCCCTGGCGGACCCGCGGGGGCCCGGCCGCCGACACCCCGGCCCAGGTCCCAGGTGGTGGGTGCTCGGGTCGCCAGCCCGGACCTTCCCCACGCTGCGCAAGGATCCGGCTGGGTGACCCCACGTGACGCCCTACCTCTCTGTGCCTTTTTCCGTTAGGAGTCAAGAATGGCTTTGTGTGTGTGAGTGTATGTGATATTGGGGATTGAACCCAGGGGCGTTCTACCGCCAAGCTACACACCCAGCCCTATTTTTTTTTTTTTAATTTTGAAACAGGTTCTTGCGAAATTGCTGAGTCTGGCCTCGAACCTGCCATCCTTCTGTCTCAGCCTCTCAAGTACTGGGATTACAGGCGTGTGCCACCACGACCTGCAAAGAATGGCTTTTATGGAACCATGCATCCCTTTGGATGGTGGCCAGGGCCCAAGGGCCTCTGAGCTTCCTTCCTTATTTGTAAATAGCAAAGATTAGTTGATTCTCAGATGAAGTCTGGGGGTCAGGCAGTAACAATAGCTAACACAGATGCCAGGCACAGTCTTCAGCGCTTTATCTGTGTTATCTCACTTACTCTTCAGAATAACCTGCAGTTAGCCGCGCGTGGTGGCGCATGCTTGTAATCCCAGTACTTGGGAGGCTGAGACAAGAGAATTACAGGTTCGCGCCAGCCATAGCTACTTAGTGAGACCCTGTTTCAAAATAAAGAATAAAAAATAGAGCTGGGGGTGTAGCTCAGAGGTAGAATGCCCCTGGGTTCAATCCCCAGTACCGCAAAAAAAAAAAAAAGAATAACCTGCCATTATCCTTCCCATTTTACCGATGAAGAGACTGAAGCAGCGAAATAGCCTGCTCAAGAACGGTTGAGTTGGGCGTGGTGGTTCATGCTTGTAATCTCAGTACTTGGGAGGCTGAGACAGGAGGATCACAGATTGGAGACTAGCTTCAGCAATTTAGTGAGGCTCTCAGCAACTTAGTGAGACCTTGTTTCAAAATAAAAGAATAAAATAGGGCTGCGGGTATAGCTCAGAGGTAGAAGGCCCCTGGGTTTCATCCCTAGTACCACCAGCACCACACACACACACACACACACACACACACACACACGAATGGTTGAGTCTGCACTTCTAGGTATTCCCACTTCCATTTTTCTTTCGTGGCCGAGGCTTTTCACATGATAGTCTAGGGATCCTAATAGTATGTTTCTAACATTCCTCAAATGTAACATACTGTGTTTCCAACCTCGACATTCCTAAAGTTGATTTCCAAGATTCTGGGCCTGGAACATTGAGAGGTCAACATTCTGAGATTTGAATGTGTCTCTCCTGCTGCATCTGGTAGTGACAGTTCTCAATGTTCTATTAAGAAAAGGTTAAAAAATAATCAGCCGGACGTGGTGACATACACCTGTAATCCCATACTTGGGAGGCTGAGATAGGAGGATCGCAGCAATTTAGCTAGACCCTGATTTAAAAGAAAAAGCCGGGTGTGGTGGCGTACACTTGTAATCCCAGTACTTGGGAGGCTGAGACAGGAGGATCGCAGGTTCGCGGCCAGCCTCAGCTACTTAGTGAGGTCCTCTGCAATTTAGTGAGACTGTTTCAAAATAGAGAATAAAAAATAGGGCTGGGGGTGTAGCTCGGAGGTAGAATGCCCCTGGGTTCAATCCCCAGTACCGCAAAAAAAAAAAAAAAATCATCAGCTTGAACAACGATCCCAGGCGGCTGGGAAAGGTGTCTTGCTTAAAAGGAGAGCCACGTTTGCCGGGTGTGGTGGCGCATACCTTGTAATCCCAGTACTTTGGGAGGCGGAGACCGGAGGATCCGGGTTCGCGACCAGCCTCAGCTCTCTCTCTTTCTCTCTCTCTCTCCCTGTCTCTCTCTCGCTCTCTCTACCTAGTGAGGCCCTCCGCAACTTCGTGAGACCCGGTTTCAAAATAAAGTATAAGAAAATAGGGCCGGGGGCGTAGCGCGGAGGTAGAACGCCCCTGGGTTCAATCCCCGGTACCGCAAAAAAAAAAAAAAAAAAAAAAAAAAGGGAC
>PVJS01062580.1:0-10701 GCA_004027185.1 Glis glis | reverse complement strand
GGATTGAACCCAGGGGCATTTTACCTCTGAGCTACACCCCTGGCCCTATTTTTTATACTTTATTTTGAAACTGGGTCTCTCTAAGTTGTGTGGGGCCTCACTAAGTAGCTGGGCTGGCCACAAACCCGGATCCTCCTGTCTCTGCCTCCCAAGTACTGGGATTACAAGCGTGCGCCACCATGCCTGGCGAGAAATAACTTTTAATGAGATGGATATAATTATAACCAAGAGATGCACCTCTTGGGTTGAGCCCAGCCTCATGGCTTCTAGTGTTTGTCCTGGGGACGTTGTCCTGTGAGCTCCCTCTTATATCTTTTCTTTGTGCAGTCTCCTGTTTTCCTAGCTGATGCTTAAAGGGGAGATCTGCCACCAAGAGGCTCAATTATTAAAGAAAAGTTAAGTTTTGGCCCACTATGTTTACTCACTGATCTAGGAAAGTGATTTTTTTCAAATTAAAAATAAATTTTCTTTTGCGGTACTGGGGATTGAACCCAGGGGCATTCTACCTCTGAGCTATACCCCCAGCCCTATTTTCTATTCTTTATTTTGAAACAGGGTCTCACTAAGTTGCGGAGGGCCTCACCTAAGTAGCTGAGGCTGTCTGCGAACCTGGATCCTCCTGTCACAGCCTCCCAAGTACTGGGATTACAAGCATGCGCCACCACGCCCAGCTTCAAATTAAAGTTTTACTAAACAAATAATATAAAAGAGATGTCCAGGGCATGCAATTTATTGTAACTCTTTATCTTCCAAATTTCAGGTTTTTGTATATCTCACAAGAGATGGCAGTTGTAGACATTATGAGACAAACAATAGCAGCCTATTTCAACTCCAAGGGGCAGATGCAAACAATAAAACTTAACTAGTTTTGATTAATCATAGGCACATTTCTCAAAGATGAGTGGAGATTTGTAGGGATGCAAGAACTGATAATTTGGTGGTGCTGGGGATTTAACCCAGATGTATTCTACCTCCAAACTACACCCCCAGGCCTTTTTGTTTTTTATTTGGAAACAGGGTCTCGCTAAGTTCCTGAGGCTGGCTTCAAACCTGAGATCCTCCTGTCTCGGCTTCTCAAGTACTGGGATTACAGACGTGCCACCATGCCTGGCAAATTAATACCTTTATGAAGGATTATAAGACTCAGTAATATTATCTGCCATTGTTATTCTTTTCCTTTCTGCTCTCTTTTATTATATCTTTACTGAGAAGAAACACTAAGCTTGCCAGTAGGCTTTGGGAGTGCTGGTCGAGTGGATTAGAAAAGGGAAGATGAGCCAGGTTCCATTTCATTATTGAATGCTAAAGTAAATGTCAGGACTAGGTTGTACCACAGGGGTTAATTTGATCAAAACAGACCACAAGAAGCAGGTTCTAATGAAGATTAAATTTCAGATAAACACAATGTCTGCAAAGGAAACTGCGCTACAGAGGGAAATGGAAGAGATGGTACAGAAAACAGCAGAGCTGAAAGAAGAATTTAGTGGAGAGAAAAACAGGCTAGCTGAAGAATTGAAAGTGATGTTAGAAGAACTAAAGAGCTGCAAAGTAAGTTTCTCTGTGACAGATTCATTACGCTCTGATAATTCACTGTGCACACTATCCTTGTTGGTTTTTTAAGACCTTCTGTAATGTACCAAATATTTTTTAGCTTTTGAAAAAAATATGACCCTAGGCTTATGTCATGATCAGATTTGTGGTAATCTCCACCAGCTACACTGTCATGAGTCTGGAAGGAGCCCTGAAACGCTGTTGTAGGAACCATGGTGGCTGCTTGAGATGCTAAGAAAGGGATACACAGAACTGCATTGTGTATCTGGGAGATTTAGGAAACTGAGTGGAGAGGGGATTGTTTTGTGCATCTTCAGATGTTCCATTTTGCACATAATTCTTAAATTTACAATATGATTTTTATGTCTCATAATTGTTTTTCCACATGCTTATAAAAAGAAATTCAAGGTTTTAAAGGGAATTGCTTATGTTTTATAGAAAGACCATCTAAAAGATGTAAATCAGCTGAAAAAGGAAAATGAACGTGCCCAGGGGAAAATAAAATTGTTGCTCAAATCCTGTAAACAGCTGGAAGAAGAGAAGCAAATGTTGCAGAAGGAGCTCTCTCAACTTGAGGCTGCACAGAAGCAGAAGACCGGTGGGTGTTAGCTGGGGCGCATCAGTTACCAGGCTGTCTCCAGTGGTGGATTAGCACGCTGTGTGCGTGCATGGCAACTGTTTTTAGTGCTCTATTCTGAGTGCCGATTTTCAGCAGTTACCCATTTTCTAATTTTTGAATTTCGTTCTTAGCTTGGAGTCATCATAGGATACAGAATGAAGGCTACAGTTTGAAATAGAATTAATTCATCAAACATGCAAAACCCAGTGGTAACTTTGGCTAATTGTCTTCTAGGAAGAGTTTTTCTTATGATGTCCGTTCAGGTCTTTCTTCGTGAAAGGCAGATTGGCGTCAGTGTTGGCATTGCTCGTTTTATAAACAGCTGATTCTGGTTGAGCTTGGCCCAGCCCTGGGTCAGCTAAAGGGAAGGTGTGCAGAACTGTATTTTTGGGTGTGAAGGCCAAATAAAAAAGCAGAAAAAGAACTGTCCTTGTCACTCTTCTCCAGTTATACCCCCAGTGGAGCCTGCCTCCCGTGTGGGTAGATGGTGGCCAGTGTGGTGTCATTTGGAGTGCAGGTTGATATTCCCTGCCGGGCAGAGCACTGGGAGTAGCTTTGGTTTTCAGGGAGTTTTGATTTAATGCCACCGATGGCAGCTATAAGTTGTCTAAGGCTCCCATCTTTATATAGTTGCCTCCAATTCCTGGCTAGTGGACCCTCTGTTTACCTCCACATGGTTTCAGAGCCTTTTTGGACTTGTCTTGCTACTGGCCTCCTTCTGTCTGACAAAGCCATACAATAGATACTTCATGACCTTTATTGACCTCTGTTGTTCATTCCTGTTGTTCATTCATTTATGGTGGAAAGAATGGATGGGGGAAAAGAGGGAATATAAAAAATTCATTTGATTTCATATAAGTAGCTCTACAAGGAAGTTTAATGGGGTGGCTGAAATAGGAGTTTGAGAGTTGATTAGATTTTATTTAAGCTTTTCCAATAAGAGCATACAAAGATTCTACTAAAATATGTACCTTGATGTGATATTTCCCAAACAAGATACTTCCCAAACTGTGAAAACATGAATCGACACATCTTTCTAGCTTGTTTAAAAAATTCAAAGAACAGGCTTAAAGTTGTCTGTTTCACAATACTCAGTGTTAATTGGAGCAGCATCAAGTTACATGTGATGTCACTTTACTTTGGACAGGTGCTATCGGGGATGATAATGCAGATGAATTAATGACTGAGATCAAAGAGCTGAAAGAAACTCTCGAAGCAAAATCCAAGGAGGCAGATGAATACTTGGATAAGTACTGTGCCCTGCTTATAAGCCATGAAAAGTTAGAGAAAGCAAAAGAGATGCTAGAGATACAAGTTGCTCGTCTGAGTTCACAGCAATCTAAACATGATCTCCGAAGTTCTCCTTTGCCAAATTTAGATGTTCCAGGGCCATCTCCAGTCCCTTCTGGTAGAGAAAAGAAGCTATCATCTGGCAAAAATAAAGCTTCAGGCAAGAGGCAAAGGTCCAGTGGGATTTTGGAGAACTGCGGAGGACTAACACCTTCAACCCCAGAGAATTTTTCTAAAAAAAGTAGAAAAACCATCAAAAATGATATTCACTCTGCTGAGGATGAAGAAAATACTGAGTTTGAGCCAGAAGGACTTCCAGAAGTTGTAAAGAAAGGTATGCATAAGTTAAAAACAAAATTTCAGGGCTGAGGGTGTAGCTCAGAGCTAAGAGCGTTTGCTTAGCATTCATGAGACCCTGGGTTCAGTCTCCAGCACTGACAAAACAGAACAACAACCAAACTTATGTTTGTTTTTTCTTTTTGAAAAATTAACACATAAAAAGAGAGGAATTTACTTTTTAGATTACTGTGCAACAATCCTAATCAGCCTCCTTCTTTTTTTTTTGCAGTACTGGGGATTGAACCCAGGGGCATTCTACCTCTGAGCTACACCCCCAGCCCTGTTTTTATTCTTTCTTTCTTTCTTTCTTTATTTATTTTTTTGCGGTACCGGGGATTGAACCCAGAGGCATTCTACCTCCGCGCTACACCCCCGGCCCTATTTTTTATACTTTATTTTGAAACCGGGTCTCACTAAGTTGTGGAGGGCCTTACTAAGTAGCTGAGGCTGGCCACGAACCCACGATCTTCCTGTCTCAGCCTCCCAAGTACTGGGATTACAAGCGTGCACCACCACGCCAGACTCATAGTTCACTTTTAAATTGGTAAGTTATATATAATATTTTTCATTTTGTCATGAGAGAATGACTGGGATTAATTATGTATGCCACACTACCAAAAAAGCAGGTTAATTTAAAAAGTGACTGTCAAAAACCTGTCTTTTGGGGATTTGAGTCAAGGACCCCTTGATTGAATCCAGGGGCGCTCTCCCACTGAGCTACATCGCCAGTCCTTTTTTTTTTATTTATTCATTCATTCATTCATTCATTCATTCATTCATTTATTTATTTATTTTTGTGGTACCGGGGATTGAACCCAGGGGCGTTCTACCTCCGTGCTACACCCCCGGCCCTATTTTTTTATACTTTATTTTGAAACCGGGTCTCACGAAGTTGCGGAGGGCCTCACTAGGTAGAGAGAGAGAGACAGAGAGGAGAGAGAGAGAGAGAGAGCGAGAGCTGAGGCTGGCCGTGAACCCGGATCCTCCGGTCTCTGCCTCCCAAAGTACTGGGATTACAAGCGTGCGCCACCACGCCCGGCTTCAGTCCTTTTTATTTTGAGACAGGGTCTCACTAAATTGCTTAGGTTGGCCTTGGACTTGCAATCTTCCTGCGTTTGCCTCCCAAGGAGCTGGAATTACAGGCATGTACCACCATACCTGGCTCAGTCTTATACAAAAATATAATTCCACAGCAGATTGGAAATTTTTTCTGGGTGATTTTTGTCTGTAAAAGCTTAAAAACAACCACTGCTTAGCCCTTAATGCTGTTGTGGAGTGTGACGTGTCATCATTTGTTGTCCTCGGGATTGGCCTTCTCTCCTTGTCATCAGAGTCACCAAGGAGATGATGCTGAGGGAGCGTGAAGTTCCTCGTAGGAAGGCCAGTCTGTCCTACCTAGTCCTGTATGACAGTGGGTGTGCCAGGCTGCTGTTATCATTTTATATTTTCCCCTTTTAAACAAGAGGTGATCTTTTAGATTTTCCCCCCCATGAAAACCTCTCATTTTTTCCAATCCACATAAGGTCTGCTGGTATCCTTCAGATCTTAGAAAAATGTAAGATAGAACATTTACATAGAAGCAGCAGATTTTTTTTTTCCTGTGAAATGGTGTTTTCCCCCTTTACCCGTTGTGGTTTTTTTATGTTTCTAATGAAAGATAACCTTTTATTCATTCAATTTGATTACCCTCCAGAGCAACTTAGAAGTTTAATACATTGTCCTCTGGCTGAGAGAAAGTATTGTTGGCATTACCTTTATTTTGGCTAGAACTTTGCCTAATAAATGTCATTTCCATTGTATATGTTATTGGGCCTGGCAGTGTTGACAGTCAGCTTTTTTGCCCTCAGGGTTTGCTGACATCCCAACAGGAAAGACTAGCCCATATGTCCTGCGGAGAACAACCATGGCAACTAGGACCAGCCCCCGCCTTGCTGCACAGAAATTAGCCCTGTCCCCACTGAGTCTGGGGAAAGAAAACCTTGCAGAATCCCCCAAACCAACAGCTGGTGGCAGCAGATCACAAAAGGTAAACTACTGTCAACATCCATCTCTTATCTTCCTTCCAGGAAACTGTGGTGGTATCTGGGTCAGGGTTGGATCCTGCACCCCTGACTCGGGAGCCCTTTCAAGTGTGACCTTTCTTACTAATATGGTGTAAATGAGTCAGGAGCGAGCAAGCCTGAGGACAAGCATTGTAGTGTCTTGCAGCACAATCTCATCTTGGACCCAACAGGCCACTTACAAATAGTTTGCTGGGATATGGCACTTTTAAGGGAAAACTCAGGGATTTGTAGGGGAGATTCAAGCATGACTGCTGAGGGATTTGAAAAGGTGGTTTTCCTTCTGCCCACAGGTATTACACATCGTTTGTTTCACACTTATCACTCTTATTCATCTGCCTTAGCTACTGATTCTTCATGGCTTTAATTTTTTCTGCAAAATGCATGATTTCAGTAGATACCTAAAGGAAGAAGTTCTGTTTATGGATTTCTTTGTTGAGATTATTGTGAATAGGGCAGGATCTTTGTGACCTCTGTGTTCCTCTGAGTACCTTAATAACAGACCAGAAAATGCTATTCAAAGCATAGAGAATATTTGCATTACAGATCTTTATTCCTAATACTGCAGTCATGTTTATGTTCACAGGAATCAGGAGGAGTCAGGCTTGGGTTCCTGGGAAGGCTGTGTCATTTCCTAAGTGGATAATTAGGAGTTACCTTTATCCCTCAGTAAAAAGTAATATTCATTTCTGTTTGATACTTAATTGAGAGCAAGTGAAATATTTGGCTTCTTTAAAACAGAAATCTATGACATTTAGCTAGTACTCTCTACTTCCACAGTCATAAGGCAGCTCCCTTTTTTATTATTACTTGCTCAAATATTTGTCTTCTGATTTGCAAAATGATTAGGTAACTGTGTTTACCTGTGTCCTCATATCTAATGAAAAGCCTGACATTCAACAAACATTTATTGAGTGACTGTAGCTGTGAATGTTGTCTTGAAGTGATCTCAGTAATACATGTTTATAAAGGTATGGTAGGAAATCATCTTATGAAATCACCACATGGGTCATTTTCCTCCTCCTTTTTTAAGGAATTGATGGTAAAAGCAATTTGCATGTGGCGTTCAGATTTATAATCCAGGAGAAAGCTTTGCACACTAGGGGGCCTGCTCTCCACACTGCTGTTAAGTCCACTGCTCCAGAGTAGTAACCATGGCTTCCTGCAGATCAGTGTTCTGTGCATTAGCTACAAGCAGTTCAGTAGGCACTAGCAGTTATGAATTGCTGAGCAATTTTGTGCACTTGCGAATGAGTGGTGGGGGGTCCTCTTGAGAGAAGGATATAGGAGACTTCATGATTAGGTTCAAGCTCTTCAAAACCTAGCCTAGTAATTTTCAGTTTAATTCAGCATTTTCTGATTTGCCCTGCAAAATGCTTGTCCATCTGTTAAACGTATTTCATCATTTAGTTTAAAAAATATAGAACAAGGTATTATTTTCTAAAGCAGTTGCTTAGACACTCAAGATTATGAGCGCTCCCCTAAGGTGACTGGCTGAATTTTGAGAGAGAAAGTTTCCTTAGGTCATTTAGTAACATCTGACGAGTTCAAAGGGGAAAATAAATGGGTAAATTACAGGTTAGGTGTGGATCATGGGGATGAATATGCCTAGGAGTTCCGAGTTTGTTGGGGACAAAGAAGCCAGTGATTGTAGACTTGATCTCCTGAAGGTGGACTTGGCAGTCAGTGCCAGAGGGTCAGCACTAAATTATAAAGCCCGTCCCATCAGCATAGCATGAGTCAGCAGTTTAGTGGGGACTTTGCATTGTTTTCTGTGAGTGGGAGGTTCATCTTCACTGAGCCATCCACCTCTTTGCTCTCTCTCCATTATGGCTGTAGACATCATTGGTGAGATAGGTAGGGTATGGTACATACTAAATACTCGATGAATTTGGCCTTCTCTGGTTATGGACCATTCTGAGGCTAACCAGCCAATGTGAGGATCAAAGCCACAGGTTTAAACTGATCACAGAGTACAGTTTCCTCAACTCAGTATCGCAGAAATTGAACCTGGAAGAGAGAAGCCAAGGAGTGTACTTTAGGCATTTGATTGTGTTTAAGAAAAAGTCTGGCTGGCTCGATTCATTATTTGCTATGTGTTCTGTCTCTCTCTCTCTCTCTCTCTATCTCTATCTCTATCTCTTTGTTGAACCTAAAGATTTGACATTCCTGCATCTGATGTGTTCTAGCGAAACCCTTGTCTTTGGTATTACTAGTTGTATTTCAAAAAAAGATCGTACCAGTAAAACCTGTTTCCTTTAACTTTCCTTGAATGGTAATTTTCCACTGGGTCCTGGTCCTACAAGGACTTTCCAGTGTCCTGCACATGCTCCGAGCTCTTACAGAAGCAGACTTCCCAGGGGTTTGATCTGTCGGCCAGATTCACTATGTTTTCTGTAATGAAAAGTATTTAACTGCCTTTTAAAGCCACATTCTTCTATGGAAAGAATATAAATGGGAAAATAACTTGCATTTTCTTTTCTTCTTGCTTCAGCAGTGGGTTCCTGGAAGTCATTTTCTGAGTGAGTGTCTGTCACATCGTGACTTCTCAACATCTGTGCTGAACACCTGTTGCCTGCCTCTTTTTCTTTTAAAGATCTTCTTGGATCTTCCGCTCCTGCCTTTAACTTTGGTTGAGTGGAGTTTTTCTACACTTCACTTGTCTGGCTCTTCTTTCTCTTTTCTGATCCCATATCTTTTTTCTCTACCATTAATATATCTCAATACATCTTGGCTTACCAGCTACTTTATTCTTAGATAGCTCCCCCTCTGCTGTAATTCAAATTCAATATGGAAACAACAATATAAAGAGAATGATTAAAATACCTTTATATGAGGAACAGGTCCTAGGTCTTCTAAATTTATAAATAAAGCTTCTACTCTTTGAAGTTAGTATTACTTATTTGGATTATACTTATTTTAAATGGCAGCAGGGGTTTAGTTAGGACAAGCAGAGGCAGGTTTCGATCTTAGAAGTTTTTTGGGCATTTACCATATAGTCAAGCATATTGTTAGGGATACAGAGGGTAAACAAGGCAGTCTGCTCTTTAAGAGTTCACTTTCTGGTAAATGGGCGTAAGTCTCTTTCTGGCCATCAGAGGCATCAAGGAAAGTTTGATGACTGGTAAGAGGTCATACCTGACATCCTCCTAATTTCTCTGTTAGGTGGGGCCTGTTCTCAGGGAAGAAAATGTTAAACTTATACAACTCATTAACTCAGTGACATAATGCTTTATTTTTCACATAGACATGTGCATATGATTGAAACCTATAATAAAGATGTGTCTGTTGCAGGTCAAGGTTGCTCGACAGAGTCCACTGGATCCAGGCACCACCTTCCGAGAGCCCACCACGAGATCTATGTTGGTGGGCAGTTGTCCTCCTGAGAGAAGCTCAGCTGACAGCCCCAGAGAGGGCCTGAGGGCCACGCGAGGCCAGCCTGCCCTGAGCCCAGACGCCGGACCCGAGCCCAGGGACCGCGAGAACTGCAGGGTCCAGTGAAGCCTTGAGGGTCAGAGCCCTGGCCCACGTGTAGTTGAACAGATGACAGTCTGCCTGCGGGGACTTTCTTTTAGTCAGGGAGCACTTTATCAGTGGGGAGCAAACCATTCCTTATTATCCAAATAAAGTACAGCTCTCCCATTGTAAGTATTGGGAAAATTTGGAAGCACTGATCACGTAGTCACTGTGGATAGACAGTACTGTGTAAAGCTTTTTGGTAATATGTTAAAAGTAATGGCAAGCACCATAATAATTTCTGCTCATATGTGGATTTTACATTAAAAAAATTGCAGAACACATTTTACACTTCAGTTGACAACCAGGAAAATGTAAACTTTTGCTTTATGATCTTTCCTTTACATGTTAGGGATGAAGTAGTTTTAGAAGATCAAGAGTTTCTTTAAGCTAAGTAAAAGGAAAGAAAACCATGTTATTTGTTTCTAAGGAAAACATGTACATATGTTCATGTGGGTATGTTCATCTTTCTCTTCCAATATGTTTTAAAATTGTTGCTTAAATACTCTGTACATATGTGTGTGGAGTAGTTGGAAGATGCGTATTTATTTCTAATTAGTCTGGTTGTAGGCTCCTTAGAGGTGTAGTATATCATAGTTTTTTTCTTTTTGTCATTGTGCTTTCTTTTAAAAGACCATTGTAGTTCTTTGGTAGCATTGTTGAGTCTGCTGATGTTGTATTAAAATATAGCCTTTTTTTCTAATTAAAATAAATACCTTTGTGTTTTGTAAAAATGGTATTATGAATATTGGCACCATTTCTGACTAAATGCAGCAACCTCTTATAAAGGTTAAAATGTTTGGATAAATAATACAGTTCTTTGAACACATGATAGTAGTATATTTAGTGAACATATTTAGGTATATTAAAAGACGTGATTTAAAATACTGGTCATAAAGATAACAGGAGAAGAGACTATGTGTAACTCAGTGCCTGGCATCATGTGTATACCCATTAAATCACATCAGCAAGGATACAAGTGGGTGGTATTTTCCAGCTCTATTTATTGATGATAGGGTTTTGAAAACCTGCAAACCTTATGAACCATATCAAATCACAAAACATCTTTTCAAGTTTATTGGTGCTCTATAATTACATTAAATAGTAGGATTCATTGTGATAGAGTCCTACCTGCACAATTAGTCTATCAATACCTGCATAATTTGGTCTATTTCATTCCCAAGTACCCCTCCTTTTTTCTCTCCCCTGATCCCCTTCCTCTAGTCTACTGGTCTCCCCTTCTATTTTGTTTTTCTTTTTGCGGTACCGGGGATTGAACCCAGGGGCGTTCTACCTCCGCGCTACACCCCCGGCCCTATTTTTTAT
>PVJS01062579.1:0-10701 GCA_004027185.1 Glis glis | reverse complement strand
GTTCAATCCCTGGTACCGCAAAAAAAAAAAAAAAAGAATGCATTAAAGGGACAAAACAGCCAAAAGTATTCATGCAGATGAAAAGATAAAAACATAACAGCAGAAATCAATGAAATTGAAAGTATAAAAGCAACCAAAACTTGAATCTTTCTCAAGATAAATTAAATTGATCAACCACTTGAAAGATGGTTAAAGATCAGGTAAGTTCCGCGTGCTATGGCCATAGGAGTTCCAGAGGTAAACACATCAAGTGCTGTGTGCTTGTATGCTTCTTGATAGACTCTGAACCTCATTATGATATATAATTATAATGCACCAACAAAAATATTTAAAAATAAAAATGAAGACAGCATGGTGGTGCACGCTTGTAATCCAAGTACTTGGGAGGCTGTGACAGGAGGATCACAGGTTCGCGGCCAGCCTCAGCTACTTAGTGAGACCCTGTTTCAAAATAAAGAATAAAAAATAGTGCTGGGGGTGTAGCTCAGAGGTAGAATGCCCCTGGGTTCAATCCCCAGTACCACACACACAAAAAAAAAAGAAAAAAATGAGACTGTTAAAGAAAAGTGAGGAACAAACCGATGCCCAATATCACCAATAAAATGGGGGATGTTACTACAGACTCTATAGAAATCTAAATATAGTGGAGGAAAACTATGAACACTTTTAGACACATAAATTAAACAACAGAAATGAAATACAACAATTTCTTGAAAAGTATAAAAAACTACAATAATCCAATATAAAATTGGTTATTTGAGTATCACTATTAGAAAAATAAATTTGAAGTAAAATACTCAATTATTATAAAATAAAATTTAAATAAAGAAAAAATATGCAGCCCTGAAAGGTTTTACTAAAGAATTGTGCCAAAACTTTAAGTGGAATTAATACTGATTCTGCAAAAACTATAATTAATCAAAATGGGTAAGTCGTTTTACCTATGGAAATGCTAACATATATCATTTCCAGAATATAGACAGTACCATTTTATTTTGAGAAACTACTGCTACTGTGATACATAAACATGACAAAGAAAATAGAAACAATAAATCTTTATATGAATTTAGTATAATTTTAATGTAATAATTCTGAACAAAATATTAGGAAAATAGAATTTAGCAATATATTAAAATAAGTATATGCCTGGAGGAAATTAAACTTATCTTAGGGATGTAAAGCCAATTCCATGTACAAAATTAAGTCATTGTAATTCTCCATGATTATATCAATTGACACAGAAAAGGAATTTGACAAAATATAATAACTACTTCAATAAAAACTCTCAAAAATAGGAATGTAAGAGACTGCCTCTCCTTGATGAAGATCATCTACATAAAACTTACATGTGTCATTTCACTTAATGGTGGAATACTGAATTTTGTCTCCCCCTAAGATTAGGAACAAGGCAATGCTAGCCACTCTTAGCCACTCTTACTTGATGTAGTACTTTAAGTTCTATTCATCCACACAATGCAAGAAAAGGAAACATATGACACACAGATCAGATAAGAATAGATGACATTATTTTGCAATGACTTAATGATCAGCTTCACATATAAAATTCCAAAGTACATAGAAAAATCCAATATACAATGATATTTAAAGTTATCCAAAAAATAAAATACTTTGATGAAAATCTAACAAAATCATTCAGAACTTATATTCTTAAAACTAGAAAGCAATGAGGAAATAATTGAAAGAAGATATCAATAAATGGAGAGACATACTGTTTATGAACAAGAAGACTGAACTCAGTAGTAATGTCAGTTCTACACCAAATCCTTATGTTCATTTAGTGCTATGCTTAAAAAATCTAGCAAGATTGCTGTAAAAAGAGATACGATTCTTGGTTTTCTTTTCTTTTATGATACTAGGGATTGAACCCACGAACCCTCTACCATTGAGCTACCTCTCCAGTTCTTCATTTGATATTATTTGATGATAAGGCCTTGCTAAGTTGCCAAGGCTGGCCTCAAACTTTCAATCCTTCTTCTTCAGCCTCTCAAAACACTGGGATTACAGGGAAGTGTCCCTGGGCACAGTGAGATGAGATTATTCGGAAATTTATATGGGAAGGAAACAAACTAGAACATTGAAGTGAGAGAAATCAATCTAAGAGGTTCCAAGATTCACTATAATGCCAGACTATGTGTTATGAGCAAAGGGATAGACACAGATCAATGGAACAAAACAGAAAATGAAACAACTAGAATCACAAAAATAAAGCCAAGTAAATTTTTACAGAAGTGCAAAAGCAATTTAGAAGAGAAATGATAGTCTTTCAACAAATGGTATTAAAACAGATGGACGTCCAAAGGCAAAAATATGAACTTTGGCACAACTTCACACTTAATATGGATCACACTCAATATGTTACATAAGCTTAAATTTAACCGAAAAAGTATAGAATTTTAAAAATAAATTTGCTGTCTTAGTTTGCTAAAGAATTCTTTGACTTGATGGCAAAGAACTTAATATAATAGACTTTACCAAAATTAATTTTATTATGGAAAAGATTGTTTAACAGATAAAAAGACAAATTGAAGGCTACAGCATGGGAAAATATATTTGTGAATAACATTATCAACCAAAGACTGATATTCAAAATATACAGTGAACTCTCAAAATTCAATAATTAAAAAACAAACATTGTTAAAATGGGCTAAAAATACAAATGATATTTGAGTGTAGGAAGTGTAGGAGATATATACAGAGAACAAATATACACATGAAAATATGTTTGAAATCATTAGCCATTAGAGAAATGCAAATTAAAACCACCATGAAATATATCTTCATATAACCAAATTGCTAAAAATAAAAATAGTGACAACACCAAATGCTGTTGAGTTTGTGGAGACCTCCAACCCACATATATTTTTGGTGTATTTGTGAAAAGTGGCAGCCAATCTGGAAAACTAGTAATTTATTTTTGAAAACTAAACAAGCAGCTATCACAAGACCCAATAATTTCTCTTCAAGGGATTTATCTGAGAGAAATAGACTATGTTTTATGAAATTTGATAGCTGAGTCTCTACAGGTTTGTATGTAAAAGCTAAAACAGATATTTTTCAAAAAGTGAATGGCTAAGTAAACTGTGGTACATGTATGTCTTGGAATACTACTCAGCAGTAAAAAAGGAATCAGTTAATTATTCATGCAACAATTTGGCTACCAGACAATATGCTACCAGAGGTTTATAAATGATATACATGTAACTTGGTGTTCTTGGGTGTCTTAAATATAGTGAATGTTTAATCAACAAACATCACATGAATGATGCAAATGAGTAGATAAACCAGCATGTATAGATATACATAAACACACATACACATAAATATACAAACACATATGGATATCAAACATATATCATAATAGGCTTTTATATTTATAACTCGTATATGTGCAAAGGACATTCAATAAGGGAAAAGTTGTGGAACAAAAGATCATTTATGTAAGTTTTAAATGTGTGATGTTAAATATATTAAGATAATTTTTTAATTTAGTTTTTCTTTCAAGTGGCCATTCACTTGAGAACTTAGCTAATTAGACTAGTTTCCAATTAAGTCTTATTTTCTAGGAATACACTGCTTAAGGTGCTTGTCAGAATTCAAGTGACATTTGATAAATGAGCCCTTTAATATTTTAGACTGAGGATATTTTCTAATGTATATTCCACAATGTTTATCACAATGTGAGTAAATTATTACTTCCTCAATAATTGGATTTACAAATTCATTAATAAAAAAATTTTTTCCTACTGTCATCATTATAAGTTTTGTAAAAGAATTATTTATAAAACTGATGTTAATTAAAGGTTGAGGTGAATCCACCATTTTTGAGGAAAACAAATTAGTTCCATAGCTTTAATATTTTAGTGTTTCTAATGCACTGTTTACTATATAGTAGTTCAAATCCAAAATTTAGTGCTCAATTTTTATCTCTTATTAACTTTGTTACATACATGTAAACTAAGTTCTCCAATTGAAATTTCTCATTTGTGAAATCAATACAGCCACACTCAATATGAAAATAATGTTATTTAAAAATCTCTCTATAGCGAAGCATGGTGGCGCACGCCTGTAATCCCAGTTCTGAAGAGGCTGAAACAGGAGGATCACAAGTTTGAGGCCAGCCTCAGCAACTTAGCAAGACCGTTTCAAAAAGAAATAAAAGATATGGGGTGTAGCTCAGAGGTACAATGCCCCTGGATTTTATCCCCAGTATCAAAATTAAAATAAAACAAAATGAAATAAAATAAAAACAATGACTGAAAACTTCTCAAATATGGAGAGAAAAAGAAACATACAATTACATTTCAAAATACAAAGAGAAAAAGAGAATTTTGAAGGTAGCAATAAAAAGGTGATTCATTACGTAAGAGAATACCATGGATATCAGAAGACTTTCAACAGAAAGCTTGAAGGTCAGGAAATAGTGGATGATACATTCAAAGTATTGGAAAAACAAAAACAGAAAAAACTTTCAACCAGAAATCATAGCTTCTGAAGTGAAGGATAGATTAACAACCTTCCCAGACAAACAAAACCGAGGGAGTGTATGTTATGGTTTGAATATGGTTTATACCTCTCAAAGGTTCATATCCTAAAAATTTGGTCTGCAGAGTAGTGGTTGTTGGGAAATGTGGAAACTTTAAGAGGTGGGGCCTAGGAGAGGTCATTAGATCATTAGGGCACACAATGGGAATTGTTGAGTGTAGTTCTCTCAGGAAATGGGTTAGTCCCCATGATATTGATAGTGGGTTGTTATCAAAAGAGCAATCCTAGGTACAATGTAATTGACAAGAGAAATACATTCCGGTCTTCTGTGGAAAAGCAGGTTGAACACAATTAACAATAATTTAGTCTGTATCTCAAACTAGATAGAAGAGAGGAATTTGAAAATACTCATCATAAAGAAATGATAGTCAATGGATCTAATTATCATGAATTGATCACTACCGAATGTATACATGAATCAAAATACCCATATAAAATATATTTATTGTACATTGTGAATATGTACAAATATTATGCTGAAATAAAAATAAATAAAAAATTTAAAAGGACAAAAGACCTGAACAGACATTTCTCAAAATAAGACATACAAATGGTCAATGGGTCTATGAACAAAAGCATTCAACATCACTACTCATTAAGGAACCAGTCATCACTACTCATCCAGTCATCGTGAAAAGCAGCATGGAAGTTCACCAACAATTAAAAACAGAATAGCCATATGAGCCAGCAATCCCACTACTATCTAAAGGCAATGAAATCAAAATCCAAAATCTTGGTAATAGATCAGCACTCCATGTTAATGGCAATGTTATTGAGAATACTTGAGATAGGGAGACAATCAAAGTGTCTCTTAACAGGTGAACGGTGTCTTTCAGGCAGCTGTAATGAGCTACCATCAACCGGATGGCTTATAAACGACTGAAATTTATTTCTAACAGTTCTGGAGGCTGGGAAGTGCAGTCTGATGGCAGATTGTATGTCCGCTGAGGGAAACTTCAGGATTACAGATGCTGTCTTCTCACTTTGTCCTCATAGGGAGCTTTCTTGAGTTTCTTTTTTAAGGGCATTAATCCCATTCGTGAGATTTTTGCCATTTATACCTAATCATCTGCCAAAGCCCCACTTCCTAACACAATCAACAGTGATTTTTCTGTCTCAGATATTTTTCTAATCCCCCTCTATGGCTCATTCACTAACTGTTGAAGTGTGCTTACACATTATGCTGGGAACTTTTTTTCTTTTCTTATTACTCCTTTTGCTAGATTTACCATATAATTTTATCCCCTTAAAAATACACATAAGCCCGCCGGGCATGGTGGCGCATGCTTGTAATCCCAGTACTTTGGGAAGCAGAGACCGGAGGATCCGGGTTCGCGGCCAGCCTCAGCTTTCTCTCTTTCTCTCTCTCTCACTCTCGTGCTCTCTCTACTTAGTGAGGCCCTCCGCAACTTCGTGAGACCTGGTTTCAAAATAAAGTATAAAAAAAAATAGGGCCAGGGGCGTAGCGCGGAGGTAGAACGCCCCTGCGTTCAATCCCCGGTACCGCAAAAAAAAAAAAAAATGCACATAAGCAGCAGATTTGTAAATATCTTCAGTTTTAAACCTGATTTTTGTTTTCACACCTTAACATGTCCATTTGGATGTCTATAATAAATGTTTTCATTGAAGACCATGAAAATTTTTATTCCTAGAATTGCATAAAGTACAGAAAAAATGTATGCCATATATTTAAAGCTTAACAAATCCATAAAAGGCCTCTTGATATCTATCACCCTATAATCTATTTCCAGCAAGTATTTTCCATCTCAATACAAGCAATTTCATTTACATAATCTTCAGATCTAACAGTAATATTCTTTTTTTTCTCTCATTTTCCCCACAGTCCCAATCAATTTTGTGGCATGTCTTGGTTACTCTATCCCAAACTATATCTAGAATTTGGCCATTTTAGTCCTTCTCTTCACTATTGTGTGCTTATCTAATTCCCCATCACGATTTAACTGATTTATTGTAATAATCCCTTTATTTAACCCTATTTCTATTATTGTTTCCAGTAACAAAGCCAGGGAGAAAATTTAAACACATACTGGAGCTTAGTAGAATATTTCATTCTTTTATTAATATTCTGAAAATATTTTCCATCCTATTTCCAGCAAAACTCTAATTCTGACAGTTGCCTACCACTCGGGTAAAATTATTCTTTTGATAAAAGAATATAAACCAGGAGGGAGATAACTATTTTTCTGTAAAACTGGAAATAAAATTCTTGTCACATATTTGGGAACAGATAATTCTCCACTAGTATTTAGTAATATATTTTTCATTCATACTATTTAATTGCAGTTTTCTTTAATGTCCTAATTTTGCTAACTTTTCTCCATTCTTCCTAATGGCTCAAGAAAAGAAAAAGCCTTGATAGACTCTAGTAAAAATATGAAAGAGCCTATCTGTTAATATGGTTATATATACATATATATATACATATTCATCCAACTCAGTGAAAGAAGCTATATGTATGTGTGTGTTATGTGTATTAATTATGCAGCTGAATGTATTAATATAATATAAAGTATTTTTTCATAAAATGGCAATGTTCTAACCTTTCCTCCATTAACAGGAATTGGGACAGAAGGAGAGAAAAAGAAAAGAGAAAGATGAAAACCCTGACAGTGATGATGTGTATTGAAACGTAGCAATGATGTGAATGGAGTGACAAAAGAACACCATTCTTATCTCTCCAGCTCCTTATCTCCCCTAGTTCTGAGCAGCCAAAAGAAACTGGTAAAATTGCATCTGTGATTTAGTGTAGTCAAATCTGTTTCATCATTTCCATCTTTCTCCCCTTTGTACCTTAGAGAGAAATAAATTAGTTATAAGCCTGAGTATCCTCTTAATTGGGTAGCTCTAACACGCCTGGCAGGAGCGATGCCTGCATAGTTCTTGAATGGCTCCTTCTTTATAATAAAGCTGTCAGGACTGACATCCCCAGGATTCATGGTCTCCTCCTTCCTCTTCTTGAGCAGGGTGAGGGGATTATGCAGATGAACCACAACACTGTGTCTGACGAGGAAAGCTTGAGGAAAGCTTGTCTTGAGTGCTTGGCATACACTGAATTCATTTCTATACCCCTGAATGCCCAGCTCAGAACTGTGTCTAGGGGCTAAACACCTTAATAAAGCTGTTTAGCAGCTCCACTAAATGGTTCTGGCAGGCACAACCTTTGAGTGGATGGGAGAAAGCTTCCTTTCTCACTTTATTCTTCTATTTATCCTCTTTTGAGTCTCTCTTCCCCCCTCTGTCCCTCTCTTATTTTCTGTTTTCTTTCTGCTCCTTCCATAAATCTGTGTCTGTCTCTCCATCTCTCACCACTAAACACTTGAAGTCTTTTATATTATTATGCACAAACATGAAGATAATTTCCTAGTTTCTTTCTTTAAAGGTGGAAATTATTTTTCTCTAGCCCCACTAGTTCAGAGACAACAGAGAATGATATTGGGCATCACATGGGAATTAGCCAACTAGTAGTCAGAGTCTGTTCCATGTCACAAAAAGGTCTTTGGCGCTGTGGTTCAGAGTTAAGTTTTATTCTGAGTGTGAAGGAAAAATCTCTGGGGTATTTTGGGCAGAAATAGTTCATGGTTTCATTTATGTTTAAAATATCAAGCTACAGTTTAAAGAGTGTGTACAGTGGTCTGAGGTGAGAGGAGCATCAGACTGGAGGCAACAGATAAACTAGGATGCTAGCATAGATGTCCAACATAGACAAAGTCGAAGCTTGATCCGAGGTACTATTGGCGTTGGCATTCTCACTGCTGTAATTCAGAACACCTGATCACCACAACTTGTGAGGAAGGAACATTGATTTGCTCAAAGTTCTGGAGTTTTCAATTGCAGCCCTTGTTAGGCCAGGTGAAATCCGTGTAGCTCAGGGAATAGCAGCAGGAAAGAGAGAGAACAGAGCAAGGGCTTTGCTCTCACATCAAGGAGGCAGAAGCAAGAGAGAGAAAGGGGTCCAGAGACATATATCATCCCAAAGACCACAGCCCCAGTGACCCACTCCCTCAGCAACCAAGCCCTCCCTCCAACATGGATGCCTCGTCCATGACCTGAGGTCAGGGGACATTCTAACCATAACAGCTGTTTTTTGGTTTTGTTTTGTTTTTTGCCAGTCTTTTCTTTCCTTACTTTCAAATAGTTAAGTGTTCATAAATTGATCTTTCTTTCTTTCTGTCTTTCTTTCTGTCTTTCTTTCTTTCTTTTTCTTTCTTTCCTTCCTTCCTTCCTTCCTTCCTTCCTTCCTTCCTTCCTTCCTTCCTTTCTTTCTTTCTTTCTTTCTTTCTTTCTTTCTTTCATCTTTGAGAAGTAAAGCCATCATAGTGGACATTAAATTCACATGTTTCTACTTTCCAATTGCTTCATAGTAGCTACCAGAGAGTTTTAGGTCTTTTTTCACAGGTTTATACATTTTAGAGCTCAGTGGAGTACTTAAACATTTGTAATGACTTCTTCAGCATCTCTTAGAGATCATAAAAAGTTATACAAACAAAATCTTTCCCTGAAGACAAGAACTTCATCAGTTTAAATGAGATTCTCAAGTATCTCCCAAAGAAAAATCAGACATTGCATTCACATTACTCAGTCTACATTTGTATTTAATTCCTGTTTTACCTTAGAGTTAACCACTCTAGAGTCCTCTGATAGCAGCAGCCTATCGAAAATGCAGTGAGACCTTGAGGAATTTATTGGTTGTATTTTTTCACAGATGAGTCATTCAATTGTATTGTCAATTTCTTTTTCTAACTGGGAAATAAATGTCTATGAAAGCATAATTCTATCTGTGGGTTCTCTTGCATATTATTTTTAACTATTCAGGAAATAACATATCAGACACACATTTATACAGAATCATAATTTTGTTCCAAGTCTTTCAGTACAAAATAGATAAATTTAGCATCTAGAGAAATCATGAGCTAATAGATGTTTGTCAGTAGCCATAAAATTGAAATAATCTAGCTGGGTATGGTGATGCATGTCTGTAATCCCAGTACTTGGGAGGCTGAGACAGGAGGACCACAGGTCTGACCCCAGCCACAGCAACTTAGTGAGACCATGTTTCAAAATAAAAACTACAAAGGGAGGGGGATATAGCTCCAAGGTAGAATGCCCCTGGGTTCAATCCCCAGTACCAAAATAAATAAATAAATAAATAACCTCTTGTCACATATATAGGAGTTTTAATTTTATTAAAATTTTAATTTTCTTTGTGATCAAGACTCTCTTAGATATTAAGCTGTGCTCCAAAATTAATCTAATTATAGAGAATTTCCACTTAATACCAATAAATTTAATTATGGCCTTATAATTTTTATATCTTGTTGAACATAGAAAATACTATTTTTTCTAAGTCAAAACTGCGTTGACTAAAAAAAAAAAGAATTGTGACTTGAAAGTAGAAAAGGAACTATTGGGAAAAGAGGAAGGGAAGGGAGGACCAGAATGGTAGTAGGGAGAGTGGATATGGTTAAACATAATATATGCAAGTATGAAAATGTCACAGTGAAACACATTAATTTGTACAATCAATATGAGTTAATATTAAAAACTGTTTTGTTATTGTCAATTTCATTTGATTCAAACTATATTTGTATTTAAAGGTGATAAACTCATTCAAATAAATTCATAAGAAACCCTATTAATAGGCCCAATTTAAGATTTTATGTTTGGTGATAAAAAATATCCAGTGAAAGATGCTTCAGGGTAAACATGAATAATATGCCCTACTATGAATGTCTCTTAAATCTTAGAACCAGCAAGGTTCAATCTTCCTTTTTTTCTTCTGTTTCAAATTAAACTATTACTCCACAGTCTGTATCCACCACTGACCTCATTCACTTTCCCAAGCACTGCACCACATATTTATTTCTATAGTGCATCCTTCTAGACTAAATCTCGATTTTTCAAAGGTAAATTTAACATATGTAGAATGACTTTTTTCCCTTACCACATTTTATGCCATTTTTCTTTTAAGCGTAGTATGGTGACCTCATCATTTTGAAGAGTAAGAAATCTTAATATTGACTTTAGGTTCTCTTCTGGACTTATATTAAATCAACCAGATATGCTAATTTTTCCTCAATTGCTGCCTCTCTACCACTTCTTTTTTTTTTTTTTTTTTTT
>PVJS01062578.1:0-10701 GCA_004027185.1 Glis glis | reverse complement strand
TCCAAAGCACAGGAAATTAAAACAAGAATTAATAAGTGGGATAGCATTAAACTACAAAGCTTCTGCTCATCAAAGGAAACCATCAAGAGCTTAAAGAGAAAGCCTACGGAATGGGAAAAGATCTTTGCAAGCTATCCCTCTGACAGAGGTCTAATATCTAGGATATACAAAGAACTTAAAAGACTTTACACTAAGAAAAATAACAATTGTTTTAGACTTGTTAGTTCCTAATATAAGCTCTTGGTTTTTCTTCATTAGAAATATAGTTTCAATGGATATAGAATCCTAGTATGACAACTCTTTTTTTTTTCCAGTGCTTTAAAAATATTCTTCTACTTACTTCTAGATTCTGTTTCCTGATAAGGAACCTGCATCCAAATATTGTTCTGCTATTAGTAGTATATAATTTTTTTCTGGTTGCTATCAAGATATTTTTCTCTGTATTTTAATTTTTAGTAGATTTACTATGATGTCCACGTGTGTTTTTATGTTTATTTTGTTTGTATTTCACCTTTTGCATGTGTGTACTTATAAATTTTTGATAAATTTAAAAAATGTTCATCCATTATTTCTTCACCAATCTCTTTCCCCACTCCTACTGGAACATCAATGTTTAGTCCTTCTGGTAATGTCCCACAAGGCACTGAGTGTCCATGCATTTAGTTCCAAGCTTTTTACTCTCTGATGTTCAAATGTAATCATTTCTAAATAATATCTGTTGTAATTTTAACTTCATCTTTGTCCTGTTTGTGCTACTGAATTCTTCTAGTGAGTTTTTAGTTATTTTGATGATTAAATATTTTGTTTTGTTTTGTTTGGTTTGGTTTGGTACTAGGGATTGAACCCAGGGGCATTCTACATCTGAGCTACACCCCTAACCCTATTTTTTTAAAATTTTGAAGCAGGGTCTAAGTTACTGAGGGTATAACTATGTTGTTGAGACTGGCATCAAACCTGCGATTCTCTTGTCTCGGCCTCCCAAGAATTGGGATCACAAACGTGTGCCATGGCACATGGCTTATCAGTAGTTTATTTAATGCTTTACTAATATTATATATTCATATATTAATGTTATATATTATAAAATTTCAGGAATCATGAGGTTCATTGGTGTGTTGGATTTTCCATGTGTTTATTCCTAAAACAAACTTAAACCCAGATGACTCATACTATTCAACCTCATGCCTATGGCAATTGGCTATCCTATCCTTCTAACTGAATCTTGGTATGGGAGACAGGAGATCTTGCTAAGCTACTGAATACTTAAATTTGAAAATGAGAAACTCATTTCACATTCACCTCAGTTTTCGCATCTATGCAACAGATGCCATTTTAAAATAAAGCTCTATCATTCTGTAAAATCTAATTTTATCAATATCAAAATATTACTTTTCAACCCTTCTTGTCTTTTGCCACCAAAATAACATACTGGGTCTAAAATTAGGAGTTTCTTATTTGTGTGCCATTGGCATTTGTGTACATTTCCAGAATAGCCATAAGTAAAATATTTGTAGATCCCCCTGTCTGAGGTAAAGAAAATAACCTCAGACATTTGAGCTCCTCTCTCCTGCTTCTTATGCTCTTATTCCCACATCTCCATCCTTTGCAAAGATGCACTATCCTTTCTGGCTCACTAATCTGCTTTCTTTCTCTGTAGTCTACAGCCTTACTGATAACATGTCCACTGATGCCTACTAACCATTAGGCCAAGTTTTGTAGTTAGAATGACTGAGAAATTCAGGAAGGAATAGACATTGAATATTATGAATATGATTGCTTGAGTCCTTTATAATTTAGGAAGGCCACAGATGTAGGTTGGTTGTGACTGGAATAGCAATAAAAGTAAAGATTGCACACGCAGATTATAACAAGGAGAGATCAGCAGATCAGATCTGTTGATAAAGTCTAAGTAATAAGATAATTTTAACCATAGAGAATTATCTTCTTTCCCTGAAGTACAACTCCAACAATCAAGAACAGAAGCCCATCATGCAAAAGAAATAGCACAACCATTTCCTTAAGTTTCATTTTCTTGTTTCCAAGATTAGCCTCAGGACACAAGAATATAAGAAAAGAATCCATAGATAAAGCTGGATGTTGGGAATGTAAATTCAAATGATATATCATTCTACATTTGTTATTATAAAAATGGCACTTAAATTATTTTATATTAAGCAACAAATATGAATTTACAATAAAACAGATTATATTTAGCTTTGTTTTGGTCACCTTGAGTTATAAAAAGGAAGGGAAATGTACATGCTATTTATTTGGAGAAAATGTCTTCCATTTTAACAACACCAAACTTAAATTAATATCTATATGCCCAAGTAAAGTGTTTTTGACATGTAGTGAACCTATATTTTCTCTAAATACCAATAAGAGAAAAATAATTTTTAAAAAACTAGCCAAAAGAAGATATGTGAAAAGGTAAATGACTAAATATCATGTAACAGGCATGCAGAGATAAGAGCATCCAAAACAAAGAAAAATGGTCAGAAATTTAGAAAGTAATTTAACTACTGAAAATATATAATGTTATTTAACAAATTTATGTTAGATTTTAAAAAATTCATGTACAGTCTGAAATAAAATCAATTATTTGAAATATTTTGGTTATCTCAGGTGACTTTATACAGTTAAGTTGCTTTTTTAAAAAATCCATATTAAAACTAGTTTCCTCAAAAAATGATTTCAAGAAATAAAAATACTTTAAACTAACAGTATTGTGTTTGGAGAATCATGACAGAAGATTTTTGAAGTAAAGTAGGACATGTGGTATTACATAATAAATATGGTTTCCAGTGAAGTAGAGAACAGGGATTTCTAAGCCTTTCTAAGAAATATTCTATACTTTCTCATTTTATTTTATCCTAGAAAAAAAGAAAAATAATGAAAAATACTCCAAAAGTGAAAGCCACATTAACTGAGCTGTTATGCTACAGTTATTGGCAAGAAAGACAAAGTTCAATGTTCGCTGTCAGGGGAAGATCCTTAGATTGCTCTCTCCAAAGGCCATGCACTTTTCCTATCATGTATTTTAAATATCAAACAGTAAGTTCATGTACAATGTGGGCATTAACAAGCGTCAACACAACCTTGGGTAAAGTCCCAAGGTTGACTGGGTCCTTTTCATTTATAAGAATACGTTATCTTGATTGTGATAGTGCACATGCAAGAAGCACATGTTATAACAGTCATTAATTTCCAATGAGGCCATTTGTCAAATCAGGCATATTTCATTTCTCTCTTACCATAGAGACTACAGATGTGAAAAGGGAGTGACATTTTTGAATTAAGCAAGGATGACTTAAGAATGTATGCAAGTGACAAATATTCTTGCATATACAGGGGTACTTATATAGCCAAACTATATCAAAGACTCCCACCAACTTCCAGAAATTTTAGTATAAACCATATTTAGTTAAGCCCGTGAAATTTCCAAAAACTAACTATAATGTTTATTTTAATTATTGATTCTTCCTAAGGAGGAGCTGACTGGGTATAATACCATGGTAGCTCTTAAGATGTTTTATTGTCAGGTATTCACTTCCTCTTGATGACTGGGATTATTTATCCTCTCTCTTTACTCCTAATCAGTATATAAATGTTTTTATGAAGATTTAACTTAAATAAATACTATCCTACACAATTAAATATGATTGAGTCAATACATGACTACTTCCAAGTCTTATAAAGAATAACGTCTCCCTGATGTTTGATTAATATGGATTTAAGAGGGGTGACGGCTTTTTCAATAGTTTATCAAATACTGTTAAAATTTTTTTTGAACCTTATAGTTAGCATTTCAAATCTGTAGAAAATGAAAAGTGATTTAGTAAACAGTGTTAGAAAATCAGTGTAGTTTTGGAGGAAAAAAATTATGTTGGATTTTTGTCTAACCAAAAAAAAAAATTCCAAATAAACTAAAAAATTTAACATAAAAATTAAACTATAAAAGTGTTAGTAGAAAACAGCAATAAAATGTCTTAGTTATACTCTTGTTTATAAAAACAAACATTATATCAGGGATGTTTTAAAATATTTTTCAAAACTCAAAGGCTATAGAGAGAAATATTGTTAAATTCCTCACATAAAAATATAACTGTCTTCTTGGTTCAAAACATTCTAAGCAAAAAGAATATTAAATGAAAAATTGAGAAAATGTTGGTAAGATATATCAAACACTAAATCTTTCTTTCTGGAATGAACATAAACTCTTACAAATGGTAATAAACCAAAACCAAGCATGGCGGCACACATCTGTAATCCCCGTACTTGTGAGGCTGAGACAGGAGAATCATAGTTTCAAGCCAGCCTCAGCAACTTCGCAAGGCCCTCTGCAACTTAACGAGACCCTGTTTCAAAATAAAAAGAGCTGGTGTAGCTCAGAGATAGAATGCCTCTGGGTTCAATCCCCATTACCACATAAAAGAAGGAAAAAAGGAAGAGAAAGAAAGAAAGAAGGAAGGAAGGAAGGAAGGAAGGAAGGAAGGAAGGAAGGGAGCCAATGGTTTAACTGGCATTACTTCAAAAACAAAAACAAATGACTCTTAGAAAATAAACACACTGATTATATGAGCTATAAAAATTAAAACTGAGAGGTCAGAATCAATAAAATAATTGGATAACCGGGCCGGGCGTGGTGGCCCACGCTTGTAATCCCAGTACTTTGGGAGGCGGAGACCGGAGGATCTGGGTTCATGGCCAACCTCAGCGCGCATGTGCGCACGCGCGCGATCTCTCTCTCTCCTCTCTCTCTCTCTCTCTCTCTCTCTCTACCTACCTAGTGAGGCCCTCTGCAACTTCGTGAGACCCGGTTTCAAAAATAAATCATAAAAAAAATAGGGCCGGGGGTGTAGCGCGGAGGTAGAACGCCCCTGCGTTCAATCCCCGGTACTGCAAAAAAAAAAAATTGGATAACACTGTGTCTTGTTCATATGTGTACCTGAATAGGAAACTGCTATCAGTTTGGTGAATGATGATTTTGGAAAGTCTATTATAATTAAAATGTATAATTTTATTGACCCAGAAATTATACCCATAGTTTTTTTCTACAACTATAATTGTGTACATTAAATCCTGTTTATTAACTGCAGTTTTGTTTATAGTAACAAAAATTGAAAAGAATCTATAACTCATTGGTAACTAGTTAAGTTATGGTGCATATATAAAAAAGAATCTTGTACAGTCATTTAAAAGAAGGGCAAAGAGCTAGGAGCAAATAATGTGCATAGTATGTACCTTTTGTTTATAAAATATATATGTAGGTATGTATTTATATATTTATTTGTAAATGTGTAGAATTTCTTGGACAGCTATAGATAATAGCGATTGACTCCAACAGAAGCACTAGATACCTGTAATGTTTGACTATGCATCTTGTACATGTATCAGCAACTTTGAAAACCTATTTTATACACACACACACACACACACACACACACAGCCCTCTATATCTTGGGTTCCATATCCATATGTTAAGTGAGATTAGCCAGTCACAGAAAGTGAAGGGTCATATGTTTTCTCTCATATGTGGAGCTAGAGAGTAATCCGGATACCAGAGGAACTTCAGATAACAGAGGAGAAACTCCAGCAGAGCCAGGGAGGTGGTCTAAGGGAAGTGGGGGAGGGGAGGGAGGAGGAGAGGATCAATGAATGAATCACTTCCATTGACATTATGTACATATGTGAGAATAGCAATGTCAATCTCAATATTCTGTTGGAGAAGGGGGGGAATGGGGAGGCAGAGGGGGAAAAGCCCACCAAGTGCTGTGTGCATGTCTGTCACTATCACTATGAACTACATTATGATGTGAGATTATAATGCACCAATAAAAGTATAAAACAAAAGTATTTAAAAAGAAAGTTACTTCTGTACTAAACATGCACAGACTTTTTGTAGCCAGTATTCCCTAAATAATATAGTATAATAAATATTTTAACTATTAATATGAATTATAAGTAATGTTAAAATGATTTAAAATATAGAGAAAGATGTACATAACTTGTTTACACTTACCACACCATTTTACATAAGGGACTTGAGCATCTGCATATATTAGTGTCTGGGCGATTGGTCCTGGAATTAATTTCCCATGGACACCAAGAGAGAGTTTTGTAGATACTGTGCATATGCACATATACCATATATACACAGTCATTGTGATTGTCTCTAGGGTCTTCTTACTACTGCTGAACTTCAAATGCATTCACTTTGGTGGGTTGCTGGGTGCAATGGAAAAACTAACCAGAAATCATTTTGTACTAAGAATCAGCTTTGACCTTCATTGACCACATAGAGCACATAATCAGGGATAGTTAATCCAACCTCTCTTTATCTCGGTTCACTGCTTGCCATATAAATCAGGTTATAGGCTTTGGGGTTACAGATTAAGTTATTGCTCTACTATTTCTTGGTTTATGTTCCTGGCAAGTTACTAAACCCATCTATCCTTCATTTTTATAATCTATCATATTAAAGAAATAGTAGCACATATCTCCTAGAAGTGCCAAAGAAAACACCAATGCTCAGTTTTAAATGATTTAGTCAGAAAATATATAGATTGTTATAGACAATAATAACCAGATTTTTTTCTCTGATTAATTTTGTCTATTCACATAAAAAATACACTCTCAAAGAGAATGTCCTTGATGGCAATATAAAGAGATAAGTAAGCATATAAAAATTTTTATATTGGTCTTAATATGAACTATGTACTTATTTAATAACAAATACTTTGGGGGATTTTCAGTGTGTTGACTTTTGAGTTTATTATTAACATTCAACTGTCTTAAAAGTAGGGAAAGTCAAAACATTTTATCACTCATTTTTGTCATATGTTTCTTCTGTAACATTTTTAAAAAAGTAGTATTTAACAAAATAATTTGAAGATAAAAATAAATAAGATTTAGTTTTGTCTTGGATTCTCGGAGGGATGGAAATTGAAGGTAAGTTTTAAGGGAATCACAAATAAATTGCAAAATATGGATTGGAAATTGATAACTTGAATATATATCTATTAGTTTTGGTCAAAAGCATATGTCCCTTTCTATGCATTCTTTAATTCCAACTTGCTTTTGGAATATTTTAGATAACTTTAATGCTCTTTTCTTCTAATTAATCAGTATTACTAGAGCTATATAATGAATATAGCTGGAGAACACTGCATTCACAGTCATATTGACTAAGAAACTGTACACTAATTTGTACATATGGTTTTCTTGAAGAACTCTTATACAACATACCAATGTATAACACATCTGGTGCCAAGTTCAAATTCACATCTACCAAGTAATTTTGCTCTTTAAAAATTTCTCTTTAGTTATGACAGTTGTCTCTATTATCATTATGCTCAACTAGTAGGGCTTTTTTTTTTTTTGGCGGTACCAGGGATTGAACATTGGGGCGTTCTACCTCCGCTCTACACCCCCAGCCCTATTTTTATGCTTTATTTTAAAACCGTGTCTCATGAAGTTGCGGAGGACCTCACTAAGGAGAGAGAGAGAGAGAGACAGGGAGAGAGAGAGCGAGAGCTGAGGCTGGCCATGAACCCGGATCCTCTGGTCTCCGCCTCCCAAAGTACTGGGATTACAAGCGTGCGCCACCATGCCCAGCTAGTAGGGCTTATTTTTATCAATGTCACCTTATACCTAATTCTTACTAATCAAATATCACATTTCTATATGCATATACATTAATCAGATATCAGTTATTGAAAATTACACCAATAAAAAAAGTAGAAGAAATAACACAAAATTATTTTTTAAAAGTTTTAAAATCTCATTAATATACAAAGAAAAATAGTTCAATGGCATTATTTAAGATTAGAGTATCATGTAGAGGGAGGGAGGAAGGGAAACCATGTTATGTTGTGTATATATATGAATATATCACTATGAATCTCACTATCATGTATAGTTACAATGCACCAACAAAAAAGATTGAAAAAAGATCATACACCAATAAAAAAAAGATTTATTCATCACCTAAGACTTAAAAAAATGACTAAAGTAGAAGAAAAGCCTCAGAAAGAATATATGTAATGAATGTAATTCTTTCCATTCAGGTAAATGTTGATTTAAGTAAAAGACTATGAAATGAAAAAGCAACACTCCAGGATGATCAATAGACACTGATAAAAGGAAAAATAAATCACTCAGATGTGTATACTACTTCCAAGTTTTATCCAGAAACTGGAAATTTACATTTGAAGAAAAAATTCAAAATCTACTAAGCATTCTTGGTTACTGAGGTGGAACATGTTCTTAACTATTGAACCTATGCAATAATTGACAATAATAGGTGAAGAAACCCTATTTATTGGATCTAAGCAATTTCATGTTTAATATTATTTTTAAGCAAATATGAATGAAATAAAGCCACAAATAACAAGGTTGTCTGCAATGTGTTCTGAATTTTAATAAGATCTGTGGTTAAAGACCTGAATTTAGTTATGTTTCATAGAACTGTCTACCCTTTGCTACTCATTCAACTTGCAACATGCATTCAACAGTGTTTTGAATTCTGAATGATTATTAAGTCCAGGAGTTGCATAATTTTTATATGCAAAAAGGCAATACTACCTAGCTTTCTGCAGTATTGACGAAGGTACAACTAGGCAATTAAATTTGAAGGCACTCTTAGTATCAAAATGATCATTCTAATAAATGTTGTTAACTGATGTCCTAAGACATTTCCTGAGTTTTTCTGCTCTAAAGGTACTTTTATATGAAATAGAAAGTTATTTTCAATTTTTAAAAAAGTAATATTTTCTTAACACATCAATATCAACCAATGTTTTCATTACTAGAACTGTATAGAAACAAAACTCATCCAATGATATACAGTGCTTAAAATGGGTACATTTTATTATATGTAAATTCTATTTTAAATAATCTTAATTTAAAAGCTCAATAGATGCACTGTACATTATACTTAAGACTTACCCATGTTTGGTGTCTAGGATTATAAATTGCTCCATGATTCAGCTATGAAGAGTTTTACAAGCATGCTCTTAGCAAACCCATCATTAATGTTTCAGTGTTTATCAAGGTTACCTATTAAGGAGTTTTATATAGTTATTAAAAAGAGAGAGACCAATACCCACCTAAGATGAACTGAATATTCATGTTTAACAATTACATCAGTAAATTCCTAGGACAAGGGTATTTGAGAAGCAGTGCTTCTATTTTTCCTAGCCCAGCTTAATAATCATGTTCTACTCAGTTTTCTAAATAAGTTCTTCCTATTCAATTTTCTATTACTCTTTGAATTGTCCAATGTCTTTTGGACCTCTGTTTTCTAGAATTCCAGATATAGCAGCATGTATAGAGGACATCCTAATCAGAAATTCAGAAATTCAAAAGGAAAAGAATAAATACAAAGATAAGACTAAAGATCTCCTACTTTTTTTGGTTCATTACATCAGGTAATGGAGTGAAAGAAAAGGAAAATATGGCATTGACACTTCCAATGTCACCTTGCTAAACTTAAAGTAGCAATAACACTAGTATTCCTAGCTTCTATCTCATAGTGCACTTTGCTAAAAATGAAGATAAAGCTTCAAATATCTTGAAGATGATTTAATATCTTTGAAGCATAACAAGAACAAAAACACCATCAGATAAACAGTACTGTATTACTAGTCACTAGGAAAATTAAATATACAAATTTAGACAAATAATTTATACCACAAGCAGTGAGCTACTTCTGAGTTCAAATGAATGCATTATAATTTTTTATAATTATAAACTCACTTTAGTTATAAACAATCACTTAAGTGAATAGTTCTCATGAATAATGTGATTTCAGTCATTGTTAGCTATATTTGTCATTTTCTCACAAATTATAAATTATTGAAGTACTTTGATTATGGTTATTAAAAATTGTCTGAACTGAGTGCAAATGCCTGAAATTTCTGGTACTCAAGTAGGCATTACTAGAGAACAGCCTCCCAGTTTCTTAGTAGCAACCTTATTTACGGTTTCCTTACATAGATGAAAGAAACCACATCAGGATTACCTGGAATGTTCATCAAAAACAGACTTCTGGACCTAGACTCAGAAATAACGGATCATAATTTTAAAGGCAGTGGCCCAAGAATCTATATTTTAACCAGATTCTTAGACAACTCATATAATGAAACAGATTTAGGGTACATGTTTGTATTTGAAGAATTCTAAAGATGATCAAGATAGGATTCTACCACTGTCATGTAGATCAAGGTGGCGATGTCATACACTAGATCTACATATGGATCTACTGTGACAGTGTTATACTTACTGTCTATAAAAACATTTCTATTGGGATAAATAAATAACAGAGTCATTACGACAACCCTTCTCCAAATCATTTGACATTGATTTTTGGCTACTCTTTTTTTTTTTTTTTGCGGTACCGGGGATTGAACCCAGGGGCGTTCTACCTCCGTGCTACACCCCCGGCCCTATTTTTTTTATACTTTATTTTGAAACCAGGTTGCATGAAGTTGCGGAGGGCCTCACTAGGTACAGAGAGAGAGAGAGAGACAGGAAGAGAGAGAGAGAGAGAGAGAGAGAGAGCTGAGGCTGGCTGCAAACCCGGATCCTCCGGTTTCTGCCTCCCAAAGTACTGGGATTACAAGCGTGCGCTAATACAGCTGGGCTTCGTGGCACATGCCTATAATTCTAGTACTTGGGAGGATGACACAGGGGAATCAC
>PVJS01062577.1:0-10716 GCA_004027185.1 Glis glis | reverse complement strand
CCCTCACAGGGCTGTTGTAAGGATCAAGTGGGATGAAAGCAGAGAAAAAAGTTTTTGAAAAGTTGAAAGTCCTCTGTGACTGTCAACTCGGAGAGGCACTAATTATCCAGAGGTGAATTTTCTGGCACCCTCAGCTCTCAGAACACAGACCCCAACTCAGTAGCTGCTTTAAAAGGTCTCTGATTAAATTCAATGCAGGATCTTGGTTTGGAGCCTGCATCAAAAAATAATGCTCTAAAACACGTTATTGGGGCAAGTAGCAATATTTGAATAAGGTCTAGATAGTTGAGTAGAAAATAATATTGCATCAATGTCAAATTTAGTGAAGTTGGTCATCATACTGTGATTACATAGAAGAATATGTATGTTCCTAACCTCAAAGTATTTAGAATTAAAGTGTCATGATGCCTGCAACTTACTCTCAAATGGTTCATCCAAAAATAATAATAGTAGCAATACTGGTAAAGCATCCCTAATCCAAAAATCTAAAATCTGAAACTTTTTGAGCACCAACACAATAACACAAATGGAAAATTCCACACTTAACTTCATGTGACAGGTAGCAGTCAAAGCACAGGTACACTAAAAATATTGTGAAAAATGACCTTTGGGCTATGTGTCTGAGGTATGTATGAAACAAATGAATTTTGCATTTAGGCTTAGGTCCATTCAAAAGATGTCTCATTGTGTATATGCATATATTCCAAAATTCGAAAAATACCTGAAATCTGAAACACTTCTGGTTCCAAGCATCTTGAATAAGAGATACACAACCTGAAATAATAATAGCATATATGTATATATATATATATATATATATATATATATATATACAGAGAGAAAAAAGAAAATGGTAAAATGTTAAGAATTGTTTAATCCTAGTGACTCATATACATAGGAATATATACATACTGCTTTGGTAACTTTTCTGTAACCTTGATAATAATAACCTTTCATAATAAAAAGGGCTTTAAAATATTAATCAAAGATGGGTGTGCTGGTTTATACCTGTAATTCTAGTACTTGGAAGGCTAAGACGGGAGGATTGTATGTTCAAGGACAGCCTCAGCAATATAGCGAGACTCTCAGCAACCTAGCAGAGCCACACATTCCTGCTTCAAAATGAAAAATAAAAAAGGAGCTGGGGGTGTAGCTTGGAGGTAGAATTCCCCTGGGTTCAATCCCCAGTACCACACATACAAAAATTATTAATCACCAATCAATCAATCATCTCCTCAAAAATGTCTCAGAGCCTCTGAGCCAATCTAGACACCATGCTAATGCTGGAAACAGTGCTTCCTGGCCCCTCAATCACACCTCACTGGCTTATATTCAATATAGATTTCTAACAGACTTGGCTATCTGATTTGTCAGCCCAGAAATTAGGAATAAAAAAGGTATAAGAAGGTAATAGCAAGTGTAATGACAACAGAAGATGTGATAGTTAACATCTGGATATCAAGAGGTGGGTCAAATAAACCCTAAAAGGCAGACACACAACTTTCAAACTTCAATACTACAATGGATGGCATGATGCTGATGGCTGGAGCTGGAAAGGTGTTCATTGCACAGAGAGGAAGAGTGAGTGTGTGGTTCACCAGCAAGCTCACAGCCAATGAGCAGCAGAGCACAGATTCACACCGTGGATGTTCTCTTTGCCCTGCTCTATGATGAGCCTATGTCAATATGTAAAAAGTGTGGTTTGGATCTGGAATGTCCCCCAAATCTCATGTGTCCAGAGGCAGGGCTTTGGGGAGGTGATTGGATCATGAGGCTCTGACCTCATCAGTGGATTCATCCATTGATGGCTGAATGGACTACCGGGAGGTAGGACCTAGTTGGAGAAAGTAGGTCACTGGGGGCATGCCCTGGAAGGCTTTATATTCTCCCTGGTTCCTTTTTCTCTCTCTACTTCCTGGTTGCCATAAGCAGAGCAGTTTTCCTCTACCACACCCTTCCACCATGATGTTCTGCCTTACCTCAGGCCCACAGCAATGGATCCAGCAGACCATGGAGTAAGTCCTCTGAAACAGTGAACCAAAATCAGTCTTTCCTCCTCTAAGTTGTTTTTCTCAGGTATTTGTCACAACAACAAAAAGCTGAGTAATACACCAGACTTTGCAAATATAAACAAAGGATACCACAGTAATTTAAAAGTAAGTTAAACTATGGTTCATTGTTTATGATATGTGTGTTCCAGGCTTAAATCCCTAAAGGGGATTCTGACACTGTCAATATATTGTTTTGCAGGTCCTCCACACCACTACTTCCCCAAACTAACTGCATCATGATAACCAAGGAGGTTTGCTAAAGATACTCGTATCGTTGTTCCTTTATTTCTATGGAATAAACATCCTGAGAGTCCAATGAAGCATTCCTTCTCGCCAATCACTTGATGAGTGTAGTAATGTTCTTGATGGCTATACATCATTCAGCCTCAGGTCTGGGCCATCTGGTTGTCTTTCTCCAAGCTTCCTTTTCCTTCAAACCAGCTCCCTCTCAGATACAAATAGACTCCTCTCTTCTCCTCCTGAAGAGTAGTGTCCACCCCCCACCACCCAGCTCAGATCCTAACCCACAAGGCTTCTCCAGCTGCTCCCACACAAATTCAGTTCACTCCCTAAGAAGCATGTTAATGAATAAAAATTTATCCATTTTATTGCACTGGTGAAAATCAGTCATGATTGTCAAATATAGTTTCTGAGTCAAAAAGACTCTGAATTTTTCAGGAAATAACAAAAGAGCATACTTAGAGAAATCCCCGGAGGTATCCTGGGAGTTATTCTTATTTCTCTCTTGTGGGTGAAATTTGGCCTGTGGTTCTACTGCGTTTTCCAAATCAGTGACTTTAGTCTTCTCAGTCAACCACGTGAGGGAATTCATCTGGAGCCAACAGAGGTCTGCTTCAGGGCATAGGAGAGAGGCGTACAGGGCAAAATGTGAAAAATACCCATAGAAAATGGGTGTACAGCCTCACTAGGGATAAGGACTTTGCTGTACCACTTCCCTACGACTGACTGCCCAGTTCCTTGTGAAAAAGAAAAGGGCAAAAGAGAAGTATGGTGAGCTCACTTAGCACCCAATCCAGCATCTTTAGCTTGCCTTCCTCCATCAGAGGGACCAACAACCACAAACTACAATCCCCAGAATCCTCTATATTCAAGGGTCAAGCACATGACCTTCATTCCACCAGTCATACTCTGTAAGATCTGGATGCAGCTGAGAGCAATGTGAACCATCAGACCCGTACAAGGACATCAGTTTTCCGGGAAAACTGTGGCAGAAGCATCTGGTTTGAGACAGCTGAGGCTGAGCTTCTGGCACTGGTTGCTGAGGGTCAAAGGTGCTGAGCTCTAGGTCAAGAGGTCAGAGTTGTTTCAGCCAGGATATTCACTTGGTGTGGTTGGGTGTTTCCTGCTAAGTTGGCCTGGCTGCATTGCCCTGGCTCTGCAGCAACCAAACCCAGATCTTTGGCCCTCTCTGGGGTTCCTTAGCTATGTAATTAATATCTTTTAATAAATCTCTTTCTGCTTAAACGATTTAGAGTGGATGTTATTGTTTGCAAGCAAAAACCTTAGCTATCGGGGAGGCAATTTAAATATGCCCTCAGATGAAAAAGTTATAAAACTAATATATTTTTAAATGCAAGAATTAAGAGATGCAGCATCACCAGCAGCCTAGAAAACTCCCTTGCGCATATTCCCAATCAATTATCCTTTAAAGGGAACCATTGTTTTGAATCTCATCGTTGTTGATAAGAATTCTCACCTATTTTCTGAACATCATATAAATGAAATAAATCATGCATCATGTACTCTTCCATATCTGGCTTGCTTTCTCAACATTTTTTATGAGATCCATCCACAACCTTTCCTTTTGGTTGCTATCTAGTATTCCAGTTTATCTCTATCCTCATATTGATGGATGTTTGGATTGTTTCCGGTTCGGTACTATTGTGAATCAAACTACTATCATGAACATTCTGTGGCACATACCCACAAGTGGAATTGTTGATTTGCAGGGTGAGCTTAGGGCAGCATTAGCAGATATCACTAACCAGCCTTTCAAGGCAGTTGGACCAATTTACACTCCTATCAGCAGTAGAGAAGACAAAAGGCAAAGGTCTTTGTCTAATTTTAAAATAGCTACAAACACCAGAGAAAGTCACCAACTACCAAGACTGGTCATCAGCACAAGTGATATTAATTAAGGGAAATTTGAGGTGAAGGTCCCCAGTATTTGAGTGCAGAGATTTAGAGCTGGACAGACTCAGGAGGCAAAATCTGCACTCTCCAGTACACAGACTCATAGGACAGGTAAGGTGCTATTGCGCAGAGAGAACAGACTATAATCCTAACATGCCAAGTCAAAGGATGACCCTATCATGCTGAAGTATAAAGGGATTATTAATCATTTGCACTTTCCCCTTCCATCTCACCAATTCCAAGTTAGAGTTTGTGCTCCCTAAATCACAACCCCCTACCCACCTATTCAAGCAACTCTCTACTAAAGAAGAAAACTCATGGATACCCATTCAGGAGTATAGATGCTGAGGTTGTGCCGTCCTGGGTTTGACCCCTGATCGAGGCTGGGACCAAGATGAAGCAAATGAGGTGCCTAGGATGCAAAACTAGACAAACTGCTTCAATTCACTGAGCCACAGTTTCCTCATATGAAAAGTGGAAATGTTATCGATACCTCCTTCAGAGGTACTAATCACACAAAGTGGTAGCACAGCACTAGAGTCATAGCAAATGTGCAATAAAGTTTCATGTTATAAGTAAAGCTGAACCAGACTGATTTTTGCTATCAAAGGTATTGTTTGCAAACTTAGATGATCCTGAGCAAAAATTACTGAAACCCATACCTATATATTCTCCTACCCCACCCAGTTCTACCTTTCCTGGTCACCTGATTATCCCTCTCCTCACTATTCCCTAGACAGCTCAGTTTGAGGACCAATGAGAATTTTTAGTTTGGCTAGCTTTGGCTATGGTGGACATGGCACATCCTACCTTCCCAACTCAGAATCTTACCCCTAACACTCTCAAGATCAATTCCTGGTCTGCTTGGGTCAGCTGGTCTACCTGCCTTGGATGGGGACAAGGGTCAAACAAATCAATAAAATGGCTTCCAGGATCCTACTTCTACCTATAGTGCCAGAACGATATCCACAGAGACAGATGGATGAAATAAATCAGAGATGTGGAGATGCACTTTAGAATAGATCAAGCTCCCACATGCCCTTCAAAAGTGAAGTATTATTCATTTCCTTTGTAGTATATCACCAAGTTGTGGTTTGATTGGCTCGTCATCTTTTCATTATTTTCTTGTCTTTCTCAGCCCAGAGTATATGGGGAAAGGGAACAGTGTATCCTTCCCATTTCCATTGTCACAATAAAATGTCTGAGGCTGGATAACTTGTAAAGAAAAGAGGTTTGTTTAATCCACAATGCTGGAGGGCCAGGAGCACAGCACCAGCAACTGATGACATGATGATGGCATGATGATGGAAGCTTGGGTGACAAGGAGAGATCACATGATGAGATAGGAAGTCAGAGAGAGGGAGGGGCCCATCTTGCTCTTTTTTTTTATTTTTTATTTTTTGTTTTTGCGGTACCGGGGATTGAACACAGGGGCATTCTACCTCCGCGCTACACCCCCGGCCCTATTTTTTATACTTTATTTTGAAACCGGGTCTCATGAAGTTGCAGAGGGCCTCACTAAGTAGAGAGAGAGAGAGACAGGGAGAGAGAGAGATAGAGACAGCTGAGGCTGGCCGCGAACCTGGATCCTCTGGTCTCCGCCTCCCAAAGTACTGGGATTACAAGCGTGCGCCACCACGCCCGGCTCATCTTGCTCTTTTATAACAACCTTCTCATGGGAACTAACTGGGGTCCCAGAAGAACTACATTAATTCCTTCCAAGGACAGTACCCCAATAACCTAATTACTTTCCACTGCCCCCCAAGGTCAGCACCCCAATAACCTAATTACTTCCCACTAGGCCCCACCTTCAAAATACTCCAGCACTTCCCCCATCACCACATTGGGTACCAAGCTTCCAACACATGAATCCTTGGGTGACATACTCAATCCATACCCAAACCATAGTAGGTAGTGTCTTTTACCAATACTGGATATCCTTTTCTTTTCCCTTCCCTTCCCTTCCCTTCCCTTCCCTTCCCTTCCCTTCCCTTCCCTTCCCTTTCTCTCTCTCTCTCTCTCTCTCTCTCTCTCTCTCTCTCTCTCCCCTCTCTTCTTGCTCCTCTCCTCTCCATCATGTATTTATGGAATTGATGTGATATCACCAAAATTAACAATGTGCACTGGAATTTTTTAACTTTTTAATATGGAGTATTTGAAACATACAGAAGAGTAGCTAGAACTATATAACAAACTCCCATATTTCCATTGCACAATTCCAACAATTGTCAATGCTTGATCAATCTTTCATATCTTCACCTACCTCCCCTATCCTTGTATTATTTTTAAGCAAATCCAAGACGTCAGATTATTTCATCCATAAATATTTCAGTATGCCTCACTAGAGATAAGGGTTATCTGTTTACCATCACCATAATACCACTCTCGCACCTCCAAATTCACAAAAATTCCTTGATGTCATCAAACATATAGTGTTCAAATTGCCACTAGTCTCAAAATGTTATGAAAGTAATTAGCACACATAGTTTGTTTTGAATCCAGATCTGAGCAAGGCTGGGATTTTTACTTCATCTTTACTGTTATTCTTTTCTCTTCTCATGGCCACCTCTCTGGGGATGATTACATCATAGTTCTAAAATTCTTGCCCCAAATGTGCACATCTCTCACTTTGCTGAGACCACATAAATTCCATGAATACATGATGGAGGAATAGGGAGGGGCTTAGCACACTCTCCTAATTGTAGCCCATCAGACTGTGATGTGCTAGGGCTCAAACTGTCGACACATCATAAATCCACAGAATTCGCAGCAGGGGGTGGGGGGGCTGGGACCCTTTTGATTGCAACCTCTCAGGGAACATTGTGTTCCCGGGTTCTCTCGGCTTTGCTAATTCAGCATCCATTCTGCCTGCACAGGAAGGGGGGCAGATTTGTTTCCAGAATGAACTCTCTCTGCTTCCAAAGTGGTTTGTCCATTCCATAAACCTCCACAAAATTTCTCACTTCACCAATACCCTCTGCTCAACCAGCCTAATCATCAGACCTACACACATAGGACCGACTGTCCTGTAATGGTCCCCAAGGCCACTGAGGATGCCTCAAGGGCTCAGGCACCTGCCTTGGATGGGAACATGTTGAGGGGAGGGCAGACTGTGTCAGGAATGGGGTCTCTCTGGTGCTGCAGCACCCCAGGGAGATACTGCAACTGAAGCAAGGATTCCTCCCTCTCCCCCCATACCTGTCTTCCCACACTCAAACCTAATCATGGCCCCTGGCACCCTTCTACAGTAGAGAAACCAGCCAAAGTCTTGCTCCTCAAAGTGTGGTCCACGGACCCATAGCACTGGCATGCTTGTTGAAAATGCAGAATCTCAGGCCTCATCCGAGGCCAACTAAATCAGAGCCTGCCTATATCACCCCTGGAGCCCTCCTGAACTAGAGAAATCAGCCAAAGTCTTGCTCCTTAAAGTGTAGTCCCCAGACGCATAGCACTGGCATGCTTATTGAAAATGCAGAATCTCAGGCCTCACCCAAAACCAACTAAATCAGAACCTGCCTATTAATGGGGGATTCCAGTGTGTTAAAGTTTGAGAACTAAATCAAAACCTGCCTATTAATGGGGGATTCCTGTGTGTGTTAAAGTTTGAGAAACATGGGAGTAAGGTCAAGTTTCCAAGCAAAGGAGATTGACCATGGATTTCTAAAGTGCTTCTATGGAGGCCCAGTGCTCCTTAAAACTGTCAAGGTGGAGCCAGGGAGAACCAACCACCTTGTAATCAGGACTAACGGTTCTCAAAATGGAGAATGAGGCAGTTCTCTGCCCGTGCCCAAGGGCACAGTGCCCAGCCCCCTCCCCCTATGCCCACCAGCACCCTCCGAGATCTCTGTTCATGGAGAACTTGCTTTTAAATGAGAGTCAATGGACCAGGTCGCGAATCTGTCAGATGCAGAAATTTCTGGTGCTCGTGACTGTTGTAATTAAAATCATCCAAGTTGACTAAATTGGCCGAAAAGGAACCAGGCCCACATGACTGCTGTTCAAAGGGGAGCAAAATAGCTCCTAATTTGTTAATTAAAAATATGAATGCACTCCGCATGGAATGGCTGTGTGTTAAATTCTATTCAGATTCCATTAGAAAACAAATAAGCTCTGGGCCCTGATTAGAGGGACCCAGTTCCCCCAAATCTGTGTAGATTTCGTGGGGCTTTTTTCAGAGCACAAATTTAGAGCTTGCAAAGACCTTGCTGAGAAGTCAAATTCCTGGGGAGATTTCTCTGGTAAATCAATCTGGTAATTAGAACAACACGCCAATAGATTAGATCTGCTCTCTATTTCTTCATCATACTGATGAGACTGGTTCAAAGAACATATATTTCCAGAGAGATGGGTGAGGCATTTCCTGCCTGCTCCAAAATTCACCCACTGTGGAAACCCACGGCTTGGACTCAGAAGGGAGGGGAAAGACAGGTGAAGAAAGTGTTGACTGTGGGGAAGGGACAAAAGCCACATCTGATTCCTGTCTACCCTTCCCCTCTCTGCCACCTGCAGCCAGGTGCTGGGCAGCTAAGCCTCAGTTTCCCTCTGAGAATAAAGGCTAGGGTGCAGTTCTTGGGGGCCCTGCCAGCTAGGAGGCTCTGCCACTCCTCAGACCCCCAGTGTCCCTGAGGCTGCCTTTCTCAAGCTTTCTGCCACCACTCAGCCCACTAGGAGCCTAGCGCTCCCGGGCACTTTCAGATTGCTTATAGCCTGAGGCCAGATTGGAAAGGTTCTCTCCAGAGGAGGGAGGTTAATCTCGGCCTCCAGAGGCCCACAGCTTTTTCCAGCAAAGCGCATTCATCCCACCCTCCTTCAACAGCTGCATCCTGCCCTTCATGCCACCTAAGCCAAGGTAGGATCTTGTGCAGATGCGGCCGTTGCCCCCCCTCAGCAGAGGCAGCATGTCTTCGCACACTGGAAGTGCACACTGTTTTTCTACCTTTGGCTCACTACACCCAGGAAAGGCATTTACAATTGGGCAGCTCAAGGCTCTCCAAATCAAGCAACTCCCCAGGGCCTTTGGTCTTACTTTCCGCCCCTGGAGGGGCCCAATCAGGCCTTCTCCTGGGGATGCTGCCCAGCCTGGGCAGTGCTGGTCTCCAAGGCCCTCAGAGCCTGGGCTGCATCTGCGGGGAGTGTTCTAAAGCAGCAGCAGCAGCCGAAGGCTGTGTCAGGATGTATTTCTTTTACAGACTCACCAGTGTCCTATCAAGGTGTGGAAGCTATGGCTTTTTCCTTATTAGAATGAATAATTATTTTAACACCTTTTCACATGGGTCCTCAGGAAAGGAGCTGTCCATCTGTCCGCTCTTTTCCACCAGCAGTGAAGCTGAGGGCATAGAGGTCAAAGGCACACACTTGGAGAGGAGCTGACTGGGTTTACATTGCCGCACCACCACTAACCATTGACATGACCCCGGGCAAGCACTTAGTGCAGCAGATGCCACCACTGCCCAGTTTGCATGCACCGTGCTCACCATTCCCATGGAGGCTGGCAGCTTCTTACTGTAAGAACCTGCAAAAAAGCCTCAGGCCTTTCTTTGGTTGTAGGAGCAAATACCACTTTTCATAGTGCAGGCCGGAAGTGCCTGGAAAGGTGAGGCTCTGGGGAGGAGTCTTCAGCCAAATGAGGTCAGCAGTTGGAGGATGAGTACCCCAGCCTCCTCGCTACTGGGTGCCACAAGGCTGAGGTGGATTCTATACTTTCTCCCAAACCTCCTCTGTAAGATTGAATCCCAGTTGTTCACAAGAGTAAACTGATCCCCACCCCAACACACACACACACACACACACACACACACACACACACACACACTTCCTACTGGTTCTTTCTAAAGTTAACACTTCTCACCCAGTGTGGTGGCATATGCCTGTAGTCCCAGTCCTTGGGTGGCTGAGACAGGAGGATTGCAGGTTTCTCCGCCAGCATCAGCAATTTAGTGAGGCCCTCAGCAACTTAGTGAGATCCTGTTTCAAAATTAAAAACTAGGGCTTGGGGTGTAGCTCAGAGGTGGAATGCCCCTAGACTCAATCCTCATTATCAAACAACAACAATAAGAATAAAATCAAGTAGAATTAACACTTTTCATTCTCCACTTTGCACTCCAGTGTTGGCTCAGGATCTGCATCTGGGGAAACCCTATCTGAGTCATTTTTTAGTTGACTTACCCATGTAATAGAGGCCATCACAGCATCTTACTCCTAAGAATCAGATTGAGGACTGAATTGGGTGAGGTATGCAAAGCACTGAGCATGGTGCTTGGCACGTAGTCAAAACTCTGTAGGTTTTAGAAATTAATCTTATTACCTGGTATACTTTTTTATGTTCATTTATTGGTGCATTGTAATTATACATTTTGATATATGTCAGGGTATGAACATCATACATGCACACATTGCACATTTAGCCCTCCCTCCAATCCCACCCTATTCCCTCCCCCTTCCCTCCCTTTCATGCTCCAGATAGTGATTGAGTCTTATAGGTTTGTGTATGTACATCATGTGCTATAGTGTG